>PVIR01001699.1:0-116721 GCA_004026965.1 Petromus typicus | reverse complement strand
CACATCACAATCCTCCTGCCTCTGCCTCCCGAGTGCTGGGATGACAGGCGTGAGCCACCACGCCCGGCACTGTGGTATGTGGTACTGGTTGCTGCTGGGCGTGAGTCTCCACACCCAGTATTGTTATGTGGTTACCGGGGAATCGAACCCGGGCCCTTGCGCTTGCAAGACAGGCGCCGGAACCACTGAGCTAACTCCCTGGCCCCTACAGCATCTGATTTTATAGGAAAAAAAACTTAACGTAGCAATGGAACATTAACACATTACTGATTACTCTTGGAATTTTAAATTTCCCTTGTCTGTATTAATTTCTAAAATCTTATATTTTATAATTCTAGCCCAGAATTAATTAAAAGTAGCCTATTAAAAAATCAAATAAGAGGGCCGGGGAGTTAGCTCAGTGGTTCCGGCGCCTGTCTTGCAAGCGCAAGGATCCGGGTTCGATTCCCAGTAACCACATACCATACTGGGTGTGGAGACTCACGCCCAGCAGCAATCAGTACCACATACCACAGTGCCGAGCGTGGTGGCTCACGCCTGTCATCCCAGCACTCGGGAGGCAGAGGCAGGAGTATTGCTGTGATGTGAGTTTGAGGCTGAGCTCAGGGCCAGCCTGAACTACAAAGCGAGACCCTGTCTCAAAAAAAAAAAAAAGAATCAAATAGAGGGCTGGGGATTTAGCTCAATGGTTCGGTGCCTGTCTTGCAAGCTCAAGGACTCAGGTTCGATCCCTGGCAACCACATACAATACTGGGTGTAGACACTCACCCCAGCAGCAACCAGTACCACATACCACGGTGCGGGCATGGTGGCTCATGCCTGTAATCCCAGCACTTGGGAGGTAGAGGCAGGAGGATTGCCGTGATGTGAGTTTGAGGCTGAGCTCAAGGCCAGCCCGAACTACAAAGTGAGACCCTATCTCAAAAAAAAAAAAAAAAAAATCAAATAAGAAAATTTATGATCAAATAATATTCATTCATTGCCATTCAATGTGCAGTAAAACAAGAGATCTCTACCAGTGAGAATGTCAAGTAACAATCTTTCTGGAAGGCTTTGTGACTATTTTTGCTTCACCTTGAAAATGATCAAACACTTAATATTAGTTTTGGTAGAACTCATTTTAAGGAAATAATAGAAAATGCAAGTAGTACTATTAATGTTAACCATAAAAAGAAAACAATTTAAATATCCAATAAAAATATTTATATAAATTACAGTACATGCATATTATGAACCATTATGCACCTACAGAAATTAATTACAAGATGTATAGACATAATTGTTTTTGATATAATTAAATGAGAAAAAACTTTTCTGTCCTATGTATAGGATAATTTTGTGTGAAAAGTACATCAAAATCTAGATAGTAGGGCCACATGTGGTGGCACACACCTGTAATCCCAGCACTCGGTAGGCAGAGGCAAGAAGATCACCATGAGTTTGAGGCCGGCCTAGGCGACCTGGTGAGTTCAGGGCAAGCCTGAACTGCAAAGTGAGACCCTGTCTCAAAATCAATCTATCTAGATGGTAGGGCTATCAGTAATTTTTGTAAACTCCTTAATTCGTACTATTATAGATCCACTTATTTGTTTTTTTAAGACTCTCCTGCTGTGTAGTTCAGGCTGGCCTTGAACTCATACCAATTCTCCTGCCTCAGCCTCCCTGAGTGCTGGGATTTCAAGGCACATGCCACTATGCCTGTATACAAACATTTAAAAGGACTATTAATGTTCATTTGAAACAAAGTTCTCTAGTCCTATCACTTACATAGAAATTAATACTGATTTTCAACAAGGAAAATCTGTCAGATCATCAAAATTAATACTAATTTTCAACAATGGAAATGTTTGCTGATTATAAACACTGCAGTGTTATTATTATTTTCAAATTTTTTTATTTTTTTGAGACAGGGTTCTACTTTGTAGTTCAGGCTGGCTGAACTCACTATGCAGCTCAGGCTAGCCTCAAACTCCTGGCAATCTGCCTGCCTCTGCTTTCTAAGTGAGGTTACAGGTGTAAGCCACCATACCCAGCTTTAAATATTTTTTAAAATTCAAAGAATGATGTTAAGTGGTAGGAAAAAAATAAGTACTTGATTATATATCACCTGCTCCAATTAATCCCAGCACCGAGTACAGTACTCAGAACACACTAGCAATTCAGCAGCTCAAGGTTTGGGGGGCTCGCAGGTTTTCAGTGCTGGAGAGCTAATCAAAGGTGTTCTGTGTGCGAAGCACACACTCCACAGTTACATCCTCATCCTCTGTCTTTACTGTAAGTGACTCGAAGTACATTATTTAAAACCCACAAATACTAACTTGGTTCTTCCTGTGGTAGGAGGACAACCTCTCACTACCTCTTATTTTGCTATACTAAGTGACCTTGCACAGACGGTAAGCTGAAAGAAATTCACATCCTAAAGTATCTGATACGAAGGTGATTAATATGAGGTCTAAAGCCACCTGCGTGGGTATCAGGCCTGCCTGGAGGAGACTAACCAAACGAGTAAATTTCACAGAACTATTAGGAAAAGGAAAAAATGTGTATTTTCTCAGAATCCTCTCAATCACCATGGCGCACGATTTTCACAAGGGTTGTGAATTGTTGAGGATGTAATGTTGGCATGAAAAGGTGGAACAGTAACAGCCGATAATTTGAGCATCTTTCAGCAAACTGGAGTTCAAATAATCAGTACCTTTATGATCTCTCTAGACCTGGCATGGTGGCACACACCTGTGTCCAGTACTTGGGAGGCTGAGGAAGGAGAATTATCATGAGTTTGAGGCCAGCCTGCACTACACAGTGAGATCCTTTCTCAAAAAACAGAGAGACCCCTGGCTGAGGATTTAGCTCAGATGTTATGTTGCCTACGCGGGAAGCACAAGGGCCTGAGTTTGATTCTGGTACTGCAAAAAGAAAATAAAACAAAACAAAAAAACCTCAATAAATGATGCCATTTTTTAATTATTTCAAAGTGCCCTATATAAACTTTTCAATTGGTAATTTTACTTCCTTACTGTACTTTAACAGTTGATTTTTTTTTTTTAGGTTTTTTGAGACAGGGTCTCGCTTTGTGGTTCAGGCTGGCCCTGAGCTCAGCCTCAAACTCACATCACAATCCTCCTGCCTCTGCCTCCCGAGTGCTGGGATTACAGGTGTGAGCCACCACGCCCGGCACTGGTATGTGGTACTGGTTGCTGCTGGGTGTGGGTTATGTGGTTACCGGGGAATCGAACCCGGGCCCTTGCGCTTGCAAGATAGGCACCGGAACCACTGAGCTAACTCCCCGGCCCCAACAGTTGATATTTATGTAATTATTAATGTTTAGTTGAAATAATCATTAGGCCTGTTATATAAAAATCAATACTGATTTTCAACCAGTGCAATCTTTTTCTACATTATAAATACTAAGATGTTTCAAAATATTTTTGTCACTTTATGAAAAAAATCATTTGTTTCTCTGAGTTAAAAAAAAACAAACTCAGTTTTAAGGCCCAGGGATTTAGCTCAGTGGTTCCAGCACCTATCTTGCAAGATCCAGGGCCCAGGTTTGATCCCCAGTTAACCAACTTTAGCTAACCACATAGAACGATGCTGGGCATGGTGACTCACACACACCAGCAGTCTGTACCACACACCACAGTGCTGGGCGTGGTGGCTCACACCTATAATCCCAGCACTCGAGAGGCAGAAGCAGGACAATAGCTGTGAGTCTGAAGCTAATTCAGGGCCAGCCTGAACTACAAAGGCGAGACCCTGTCTCAAAAAACAAAACAGCTCAATTTTAAGTCTCAGTTCCACTGTAATACATAGAAGCTGTGCTAGCAACTACTCCATCTGCTTTGGAAGGTGAAGAGAGCTGAACCTAGAAGTCTCTTCCAGACGGGAAGTGAATCTGTGGCAGTGGCGGACCACCTGTGCCAACCTGCCATCTGAAGGGCAGATGCTGCGGAATAGTCTGAAACAACCTAGAGTGACAAAGGTAATTCTGTATGTGGAGAGTCAGACTACACATGCCATTATTTTAATATTTACAAAATTCTTTAACTGAAAACAAAATGAATTATACTGGCAAGGAAGTTATTTCTCTGAATGGAAGACTATTTACTTTGAGAACAGAATTAATCCTCTGAAAAAACTAAATACTGTTTAGTGGATTTTTATAAGTATTTCTTTTTATGTTATGAAAAAACCCAATTTATTGTCATCTGTGTTTGCCGTGATATGTAGTAGTTTTCCATTCATTGTTCTATATGGAAAGAAATCAGGATGTGGCTAGAAGAATTTTAGTTAATTTTCTTGGTGTACTTCTTAAACTATGCAGGAAGACCGCAACTAGCTGTATCATTTATTTAGTTATTGTGTACCAAGAATGGAAGGAGTTAGCTTTTCAGCCTATTTTTTAAAAATTCCACATTCAAAATAATACAGTATATATAAAAGTAATATACAGACAATTTAACTTCTGAGCATAGAGGAGGACATTTTATTAGGTAAAATCAATGGATTTTAAAATGTAACAAAAATAATTATATAATCCAAAACTTCCATTTTATATTAAAATACAGAAAATAAACACATCACTGAATGCATCTATACCATTTATAATTATCATACTTTATTATACTTGCAGTTAATACAGTCAAAATTTAAGCCATTTGTTAATTAGCAAGTCTCATTCAATAAAAAAATTTCATCAATTGAAAATTACTTTTTGAGCCATTTCTGTGTCTGACATCTTTAATTACTGGTAATATTCTATCTTTTTTTCCCTCTATTTATTTTTAGAAGCTTGCAATTCTAAAAGCTTCATGTTCCCAAAAGACTTATCTAGTATTTTCTAGACTCTGCTTAAAACTTTGTTAAACTTGCTTATCTTAGAGCAGTTTCATGTGTATTTGAACTCTTTCTCTCTTCCTCTTTCCCATATTTATTATTCCACTCTGATGAATTCTTTCTGATTTTCAGCTAGTCTGATTATTAGAATGAATATTCAAGTTATTGTCCAACTTTAGCTAAGGTTTTTAAGTGACTGAACTTCCGCATATACTATTAAGTATACCTTGCTAGATTGCTTTGTGAAACACCTTAGTAAATCATTTGCAGAAATAAACATAAAAATAAAACATTTCTAAAAATATATAATATCTTGATATTGCACAAAAACAAAAATAATAAGGAATTTGGTACATAGTTAACCAAAAGTAAAAGTACAAGTATATTCACAAGAAGGAAATAATATGGCCATAAGTCATATTAAGAAACATGTGCATGTAGCAAAGCATTTGTAACCATGTTAAGACTCACAAATTATTTAATTCTTCCCCAAGAGTTTTTTTAAAACATGCTAACCATCGAAATTTCAATAATTTAATTTGATCCTGAAATTTGAAACTGAGTGTGGCTTTATACATCATACTGAGAATAAATGTTTAACAAAAATTCTGCCTTTTTAGGTTATATTGCTAAGTTCATAAGAAAATCATACCTGTGATTTTGAAAACCTACTAATGAATTCATACTTGTATGCTTTTCATTCAAATTAACAGTCTTTAAAAAGGAACTTTGGGCTGGGTATCTAGCTCAGTGGTTCCAGCATCTGCCTTACAAGTGCAAGGTCCTGAATTTGATCGCGTTTAAAAAAAAAAAAAAGAGAGAGAGCTTCATTAATATGAATTGTCAAGCATGTGACTGTTATATTCACAGAAAGGAAGGAGGGCAAGTGTTACAGTGAAGAACAGCTAGAATATCTTGTTAAAATATTGACCTTACATTTTTTTCTCTGTACCATTTTTAGTTAAAGGCTCTAAACTACAGATTTTTGGGTGTAACTTCCTAAACTGTTTAATTTCATAATCTGTAATATACATTTCATAATATATAAGCTGTAATTCTGGTTATTTCAACTTTAATGTTTAAAAAGACGTGATTATCTCTTTATATTTACAGTAGCCTAGCAAGCCCTTTTATTTTAGAAAGGCCTTTTATTTTCTCTTGAAGAAAATTAGCATATAGTTTCAGAGAGTATAGCTGATTTCATGAGTTTTACAGTTACATTTCTTTAGTAGGTTTTCCACAAATGCTAGAAGTCACCATGAATCAATTTGTTATGCCAAGGTGATTCCAAAGTGATCTTTATTGAGCTTTCTTGGGTCTTTGCAACTGGAACTTTTGGGGTTGATGAAGTTTGTCAGGAAGACAGAAAAGGTGGTGTCACTTCAGATCTGATATTCCTGGGTCTGCACTTAAAGATTATCTGGTGTAGAGTGATTCTTCCCCATGGCCTCTCCAAATTCAGATCTGTCACTTCTCCAGGGTTTTAGAAGGCCCTATTTCACCACTGCCACACAGAAAAAAACAAAACTCAAGAAAAATAGTATCACACGTTTACTGCTCTACGAGACTACACATCATTCTTAGGTCAGGATTTCTTTCTTTTGGCACTAGGCCAGTCAAAGAACAGAGAAGAGAAACAAAAGAAAAGCACCTAGAATTTAAATTTAATCACTTCTCAAATGTGACTCATTCTACCTTCCAAATATAATGTATTCTTATTACTATATAATTCTTTAGCTACCTTTTCTTTAACTCTTACACCGTGTGAACTAGAATGATTGGGTACATGAATACGTAACATAAAAAAGATTGAAGGTCAGACAGAGGAAGGAGGAAGAGGTTAATAAGTTTCTTTAAAATAGTTTTACAAGGTATTCAGTGGCAAATTTCTGATACAGTTGTAACAAACTTAAAAGGTCCTTTTTTAGTCTTCAGCGAGTAAGCTAACTTTCAAGTATTCAGTGTTATATACTCTGCAAATAAAAATGGGAGGCATTTTCCCATAAACTGCCCCAGGGAGCCAGAGATTCTAGGTCTGTATTTCCTGCAGTAATGTATTTTTTTAAAAAAATGTTTCTTAAAATGTTTTTCCCACATTAGGGAACATAAGCATTTCAAAGAAAAAGTGATTTTCACAATTGGTGTATTATAATTCTTTTACAAAAGCTGAGCTTAATTGATTGTTGATTTAAGTAGAATAAAAACAACCTAACTTTAAATAAAGCTTAGGTGGGGGCTCTATAGAATGTATACTGAACTCTGTTCCTCTCAAATAGCTAAGTGCCAAGTATTATTCAAATTGTCTCATAAAATATTAACATTCCTGGCTCTGAAATGAAATGTATTTTAAACTTGTCATTCTTTGTCTCTAGGCTTTATGATTTCTTAGAACGATGTTGAGGAGGACATTGATACATCTGATTCAGAGCCAAATATTAAGTTGTAATCTTCAATTTTTTTTTTTTTAAGATAAAGTCTTGCTTTGTAGCACATGATGTGATTTTGGCCTTGAGCTCATTATGTATCCTGGACTGGCCTCAAACTGGAGGCCATCCTCCTACCTCAGCTTCCTGAGTTCTAGGATTACAAGCAAGCACCACCAATCCAACTCATCTTTGCAATTTTCTTGGTTAAGCAAATTGAGTTAGGATAATTTCTCATAATGGGGCCCTGACACTTGATTTGTGTGGATTTTGACAGAAAAAAGAACAATTTTGTCCTAACTGATTAACTTTAATGTTCTCTTGAATATTAGGAAACAACTTAAATAGGATTTAAACTTAAATTTCATCTGGTTTTGGTCAGAATACACCTGTATGTTACCAAGTAGTATGTAATTTTTGACAGTAAAAAATAGGTTATTTAAATAATTATATAGACACTGTTGAATCTTCCCCATTTCATTCTATTTGCAGTTGAAAAACATTTAACAGACACTAGCCAGATCATTAAAGTAGTAGGCTTAACACAGTAGCACAGAATCTGTTGTACAGAAATCTGTTGACAAATGCCAAAGGTAAAATCAAGCCCAGGCATGTAGTGATACCTGTCACCTCAGCTAACTGGGTGGGAAGCTGAGGCAAGAAGACCCCAAGTTTTGAAGCCAGCTTGGGCAATTTAGTGCGATAATGTCTCAAAAAAAAAAGGCTGGGGGCCGGGGAGTTAGCTCAGTGGTTCTGGCGCCTGTCTTGCAAGCGCAAGGGCCAGGGTTCAAGGGCCAGGGTTCGATTCCCCAGTAACCACATAACAATACTGGGTGTGGAGACTCACACCCAGCAGCAACCAGTACCACATACCACAGTGCCGGGCGTGGTGGCTCACGCCTGTAACCCCAGCACTCGGGAGGCAGAGGCAGGAGGATTGTGATGTGAGTTTGAGGCTGAGCTCAGGGCCAGCCTGAACCACAAAGCGAGACCCTGTCTCAAAAAACCTAAAAAAAAAAAAAAAAAAAAAGGCTGATGATGCAGGTCAATGATAGAACACTTGCCTAACATGGGCAAGGCCTAAGGTACAATTTCCAAAACAGAAAAAAGAGAAAGAGAAAAGAAGTTAAGATCAGATTCCATTAGAGATTTTCTTGCACCATTACATAACATCTTTTTAAGTTTGTTTCTAGGTTAGAATAGTTATGCAGTTATCATTTTCTGAAATTATCTTTCTGGGGGCCAAGGATTTAGCTCAGTGGTTCTAGCGTCTACCTGGCAAGTACAAGATCCCAAGTTTGATCCCCGGTCCCATATATCGCAATGCTGGACATGGTGGCTCACACCTGTAATCTCAGCACTTGGGAGGCAGAGGCAGGAGGGTTAGAGTAGCTTGGGCTACACAGTGATTTCAGGGCAGCCTGAACTACAAAGCGAGACCCGTCTCAAAAAAAAAAAAGGAAAAATTATCTTTCATGAATAAGTCTGTGTAAATTATCCTTAAATTTTTTTTCATGCAGTATGTTGCTAGAAAATCTAAAAGCAAACTTAGATTACTTTATACAACTTAAAACAATCACAGTATAGTTATAGCAGGTGTTCTGTTTACTGGCCAAAGAAATGATGAATTTCTTATTCATACTGTGTTAAAGCAAAACGAAACTGGTTATTCTGATATCTTGATTTTTCTTGAAAACATTTATTTTCAAATCATCATAGTTCTTCATGTATGTCTCATAACCAATAAAAAGAAATGGAGAATGATGAGATAAAAACACAAAGACAGGAACAGGGAAAATAAAAGGGGAAGTCACAGGCACAGAATAATGTAAGTTCTATTCAAGGTTAATTTTTAATTGAGCACTTACTATGAACCTGAAAAATGGCTGACAATACCACTAAATGTTTTAAGTTTAAATGCAGGAAAGTCAAAATACGTATCAGCATTTAATCTTTATTTCTAAAGCATTCTGCATGACTTTCTCAAATTGTTGTTTTCCACTCACATTCTTGCATTACTCAGAATACTCCTTATGCTCCCACTATGACCAGCTTCCTTACGAGGCACTGCAGGGCACAGATGAACAAAAAGCACAGCTTCATGGACCTATGTGTTCCTATGCTGGAAAGACCTTTCTCTGCAGGTGGAAATGTTACTTAGTGATGCTGGCTAAATTAGTGGCCTAGCTTCAAAGTCCAGGTCTAATAGCTTCTGTGTGATTTTAGGAAAAATACTCCCATCCTCTACTTAAGTAGTATCATACTTACCCCCAATGCTGTGGAGATTAATTAAAACCATACATGTAAAGCACTTGAACATACGGAGTGCTGGGATTGCTAAGTGGGAGCCCTAGCATGGGCAGACCTGGCGTTTCCCGATCTCAGAATGTAGCTTTAAATCTTAACACCTTGCAAAGACATAGGGAGGGCTCTGCAAGGACATGATCCACTGAGCTTTCTGGCACCATGATCTGACGAGTTCTGGATGCCAGGGGACTGGCAGAGTGCTGGCATTTTATCTCTGGGAAGCACTTCTTACAAAGGGGAAGGGTCGCGAAGAAAGTCAAGGAACTGATCAAAGCAGATTAATGGCCAAAAAAGGTTTTAAATTTTAATTCATGATAAACCAGTTAAAGTTAGATATACCACATTTCTTTATTCTCCACTACGGGTACAAATACATACTCAGGTTTTCTTTTGGTACTGATTTGC
This sequence comes from Petromus typicus, assembly GCA_004026965.1. Classification (NCBI taxonomy): domain Eukaryota; kingdom Metazoa; phylum Chordata; class Mammalia; order Rodentia; family Petromuridae; genus Petromus; species Petromus typicus. The sequence goes on along the minus strand of PVIR01001699.1, from coordinate 106,750 downwards.
TTTTAACAAGTTTTAGACTTCATTTAAATGTTACAACTGTTACATTGGTTCACTGGATTTTCCAGAGATCTACTAAGTATGTTGTTTCTGAAGGGATAGAGAGGAATATTATTTAACCAGAGAGAAAATTGCCAACCACCACCAGCCTCTCTTCCTACTTTTTAGAATATAAGAGATTAAGTATTTAAGTACAGTTTTAGCATGTCCATAACCAGTCTCATTAGCTATAGTTATTTATTTTTAAGTTTTTTGCCAGTTATTTTAATCTAGTCATTTTAATCCCTATTCATCTCACCTATAACTTTCATGTTTTAATTACATTCTATCTTGTTCATATTTTTTGCCACTGTAAAACATGATTTTAATTTTTTGTTTGTTCCTTTATTTTTTTGAGACAGGGTCTAGCTTTGTAGTCCAGGCTGGCTTTGAACTCATGGCAGTCCTCCTGCCTATGCCTCCAAAGTGTGGGGATTACAGGCATGAGCCACCAAACCCAGCCTCAAAACATTTTTAAAGCTTATAATTTTTCCTTTTAATTAGTATTTTGGATATCCTAGTAAACTCATTTAACTTTTTTAGTTTTATAAACAGCCTCTCTGAAATGCTTTTTTATGTCCATACTCAAGTAGTTAGTTTTTAAGTTACATATTTGCTTCATACCATTGTGCTCATGTGAGTCATTTAACTTTAAAATTATGAAAAACTAAGATAAAGTCCTGAGTCTTAATGTCTTTATTGTGCTTTATTCACGTCTGGGATTCTTTATCCTACTTACTAAAAATCATAGATCAGGGCCAAAGATTAAGCTCAGTGGTTCTAGCATCTGCCTTGCAAATGTAAGGTCCCACGTTCAATCCCCGGTACCACATACCATAATGCTGGGCATGATGGCTCACACCTGTAATTGCAGCACTTGGAAGGCAGAGGCAGGAGGATTGCTGTGAGTCTGAGTCTAGCCTATGCTACATAGTGAGTTCAGGGCCAGCCTAAACCACAAAGCAAGACCTTGTCTGAAAAAACTAAAACAAAAAAGTCATAGATCATGTAAGTTGCACTGAAATCGGCAGTAGACTTGTTAGGAGCTATTTCATGAGGATTTCTTGCTGTTTAGAAAAGCGCAGGCTGGGATGCAGCCCAGTGGTAGAATACTTGCCTGTCACATCAAAGCCCTGGGTTCGCTTCCTGTCCAGCACTGCAAAGGCCAATACTAATCAGACTGCCGAGTATGCATTAGGAAACCCAAAAATTGGTCATAGATAGACCAACAGGTCCTTCAGAGCAAAAATGCCTCTGTTTATGAGACATAAACAAGACTTCCTTCTATGAGGACAGGGGGAAGGAGCCTGAACATGTAAGTTATAAAGGCAGGAGCAGCAGACTTCTCCAGTTGAGGAACACGGTAAGACAAAACTCAGTTGGAGAGGCTTATTTTTCATCCTCACCCCTCCAACTTTAAAAGCCAAGTAGCCTTGCCTTGATAAAGAGAACTGTATATTTCATTTGAAAAAGTCTATGCTGTCCTGTAGCTAATTCCAAAGCAAAAAGGTGTGTCCCGTGTGGTATGAAACCGAGAGGCATCATGAAGTACGGCTCTGTAAAATATAAACCTGTCATGTGCAATTATAAATTATCTATATGCTTGCTAATTGTTATTGTATGTCAAAACACTACATTAAACCCACTGTCCTAACAGAATAATCTTTTTTCATATAGTATTTAGAAAAAGCCCTTTTCTTTAATGGTAGGAAAGCTATTGCAACAGAAACTGAAGAAGGTAGAAAAAAGTGATCCCAAAGAAAATCATACCACTAAGATACAATGCAGTCTGGAACTTTTATTTATCTTATCTCTTTATACTACCATCTTGTGGTCTCTGGGTTTGTTAGACAACTTGTTTCATGTTCCTTGAAGTACTATATTTCATTTTAAATTGTATGTCAGATTTAAGTACTTGAGAAACTACTGTATTGAAGACTCAGATGAATCACTTTTCCTCTATTCTGTTATGTGGCTTTTACAAAAAAATTTTGACTTTTCATTTACCTTTTTTTTTTTTTGCCACTCTACTTCCCATTATTTTAATTCTTCACTGGCTCCTTTGCTATTCCTATCATTACTTGACATTTAAACACATCTCAGAAATCTGAGCTTACACCGCAGTCTAATACTTTCAACATTTTAAATTAGAACCAGCCAGTAAGTCTCTTGATTCCCTTGGCAACTTGTTCTTTTATGCAAATTATATACAAAAATGATTTGTGTATTTAAAATTTATGAACAAAGAGCAATGCTACCAGTTTGTAATCACAAAGCTGTATTTTTAAATATAGTAGTTAAAATCCCTTTCATTATAAGAAAGTTACGTTGCAAGTAATTCACATTAAAAGGCATTCTATTCAGTATATTTATTTATTGATGGGTCAGTTTTGCCAGTGTTTTAATTCACATGTAATTGATGTAGACCCTATGTCAATAACTAACAATACTACTTTAATTGAAAAATGATAGTTTCCATTGGTACGTTGTGATTATTTAATATTCCTCAAATTTTGTATCCTTTACAGAAATAAAGCATGATAAATTGCAATTTGCCACCACACACTTATCCAAATCTTAGTATGACACAATACATTTTTGTGCACTCTACTTTTATAGAACAACCAGATTTATAATTTCTTTATTAGATTTATCAGTATACATGGCAGCTTTCTCAAATCTCAAAGTACCAAAAGTATGTAATTTTAAAGGTGAAAAATCACTTTCCTTTAGATATTCCTAGAGCACTATTAAAATCTATTTATAAACAAAAATAATTGATAGGCTAACACACTTTAGAAATCAGAATATTTTAATTTATTAGGCTAACACACTTTAGAAATCAGAATATTTTAATTAAAATATTTTAATATGTCTTTTAATTAACTATCATAGTTAAATTTAATATCAGAAAACAAAATGGCTTATCCCCACCAACTTCACAAGTGAGAAAAAGTCATTGGAATTTATACTTAATATAAGTTTTAAATGTGATTATTAAATGCTAATATTTTATCAATTATAGGAAATGTTCATTTATTGGAATTTCCTCAGGTCTGCCAATTATTTTAGGCCAAGTTTGAGCCCATGTCAACCACTGAGGTTACATTCAGTGCACCTAACTTGCCTAATAAGCTTGTCAATTTAAGAATATGAATTTCATTGATAGGAGGGAGCAGTAGCTTTAAAAAAACAACAACAAAAAAAACAGGCTAAACCTGAGTGGAATAATTTCAAATAATAATTCTTAAAAATTTTAAAAAAACTTTAAACAGGCATGGCCAATGCTGTTGGCTTAAGATTTCACAGGGTAACTTTAAGGAAAAAAAAAAAAAAAAAACACATAGAAATAGAGAAGTCATCACCTTATTGATAAAAAACTAAAGTTTAATAGTCATTGAAGAGGTAACAGCAACTTAATTGTCTACATTTAAAAGTAATTTTAAAGAAAACTAGAAACAAAAAATGCTACTAAGAAACAACAAAAATGATAAACATTGAACACCTAAAGATACTTAAAGTCCTAAATAAAAATATTAAAGATAAAAGGGCCTTGAAATTTTTTCTAACAATTCATCTTATAAAATCAATTTCTAAATAGCTCATATCCTTTTTGCTTTGGTGTTTTCTTTGCTATTGACTACACATTAATACAGTAGAAAATCTTAGTTTCTTTTCAAATGCTTGGCATTATAATGTGATCTCATATCTTTTCTCAAATTAAATTTTGCTCCACATATTCCACATGTATACAGATGAACATCCATGTGCTGCTCCAACTGTTCATTATTTGGGAATATCTGAAAGCAGACCTGGCATATAGTCTCACCAGCAGATAAATGAGAAATCATATGCCGTACATGGTCATGTTTTCTGAAGTTTCCTTGATCACAAATGGAACAGACATACCTGGCCATGCCTTTGTGCATATCATTGTGCAGACGCAACTGACGTTCTCTTAAAAACTGCTTCCCACATGTCTGACAAACAAACTGTTTTTCCTTAGTATGAACAGTATAGTGTTCTCTTAAATGACACCGCTGGTAAAATCCTTTTCCACAGAGATTACAAAAATGCTTTCGCCGATGATCTCTCTCATTTTCTTCCATGATGGCACTCTTAAACACATCTTGATCCAGGCAGCTGGACATATGTTCAACCACTAGATTTTCAGTTTCGAAACGCTGGCCACAATTAGGACACCGGAAAGGACAGGCAGAATGTTTAAATAACTGTTTCTTTTGGATACTGTTTATTTGGTAATGACTGTCCCTAAAATCATCCAGCATTTCAACAAACATATCTCTTATTTCAGACTGTTCATCAGGGTTTTCTTCCATGTCCATCTTCTCCTCACCACTTCCTAGTCCATTCATTGTCAGATCCTGGGGTTCTCCACATCTCTGTGCATGTTCCTGAAGCTGCCGACCCTTGACAAGGATCTGTCCACATTTACCGCACGCGCAGATGTTCTCAATGTGTTTGGCTAGATAGTGAGAAGAGAGGTCCTCCTCCGTTATGGTGAGTCCACAGAGCTCACAAGAGGCATTTTCGCTGTCCTCTTGAACAGGACTGCTGTTGTTCGGGGGCCTGAGATTTTCTAAAGTACCTCTTTCACCAGCATTTATTGACATGCGAGGTTTTAGAGTTTTCCTCCCACTTTTTTTAATGCCAACATCTTCTTCAACATAGTATCTGTAAAACGGCTCTTCGGGTTCATCTTCTAATTCATCGTTGTCAGTGGACTCATTGCAGTCCTTATCAGTAACTTTAATAATATTAAAGTCTTTAAGCTCATCTGTGGGGATATCTTCGGGCTCCATCTTAATGATGATTCTTTTTCTCTCAGCAGCCCTGCTTTTTTCTTCACTGGCTAAGTCAGACTCCACTGTGCTACTTTTTCTGCTTCCAGTGGTTGAAGCAGAATCGTCAGGAGCCTGGCCTGTGTCTCCTCTGTATTTGTCTGCCTGTCCTGAAAATGTTTTAGATGATTCCTTTTCACCAAATTCAGCTTTGATGTTACTGTCTTTTGCATCTCTAATATCTACGATGCGGTGGTAAGATCTTGTGTTTTGGTATGAATGTCTATTAGTACAGGTCAGAACATGCTCATCTAGTAATTTTTCACAGCTAAAGCCAAATCCACAGCCATCACATGTAAAACTCCGTCCAAAGCGTCGTGACACCCTTTCTTTCGGAGCAGATAATTTGGACACAGAACTTTTTTTATACACATCAAACAGTGGTTCAGGAAAGTTGCCTAACTGCAAAGACTCATCATCTGGCTCTCTAGTATGAGGTGTGTTCACTGTCGAGCTTGGCTCTGCACACCACCTGTTGGCTTCACTGCCATTTCTGGCCACAGTGTCTTCATACATCCTGACTCCAAATATCATTTTGGTGTTCTGTTTGCTGGAAGCAGAAGAGGAACATTTTGAACTAGAACAGTCTGCATCTTGTATGTCTTCTAAGCAGTCAGGAACATTGTACAGCTGTAGGTAGTTCATTGCCACTTTAAACTGTTCAAAACTGGAAGGAGCCGTCATAATTTTCCCTAAATACATAAATTGCAGAATGAGGTCAAAACACTCAGCACTGATTTTCATGTTGCTGAGATTCAGTTGTGCAGTACTGTGCTGATGGTTCATGAAAAACATTCTAAAATAGGAGCTGCAGGCAGCTAGAACGGCTTTGTGTGCTTGGAAGTAAATGTCATCAATTGCAATGCAACAGTCACAGAGAAAACCCCATTCTCTTTGGTTGTTTAGCTGCTGCAGGACATAGCTGCTGTGGCTGGGCTTTGCCATCTTCTAGGAGAGACCTGTGGAAAACAAATATTCAGGTCAGATGTGACAGAAGAAGACCTGAAAAACAGTGTAATTTTTATCATGTTTTTTAACTTGTGTTAACTTTGCTATTACAATCATGGCTTTCCACTCTGATGAGTGAATCTTAGTAATATACACCTGAATTGCTATTTATAAATTAAAGATGGGGGTGGAATGTAGCTTAGTGGAGTGTACTTGCCTATTTAATGAGTGAATCTCAGTAATATACACCTGAATCTCATTTATAAATTAAAGATGGGGGCGGGACATAGCTTAATGGAGTGCACTTGTGTAGCAAGCGCAAGGTCCTGAGTTTGATTCCCAGTACCAAAAAACTCCCATAAGTTAAAGATGAAGATACTCAACTTATTTATTCAGATTTCTCATACTGAATAAACGCATCACAAGCAAAAGCTTTAACTGTGGTTTTATTATGACCCTAGAGGGAAAATGTATATTAAATTTGAAAGGAAAATGACGTTAATGTAAAAATATTTAAAGGATACAAACAATGAAATAAAATACCAACTTAAGGTCAGTAACTAGAATGTAGAGTATTAAAACTTTTTTATGTTTAATATTAAGAACTACTGTTCATTTCTAAAAACAAAACAAAAAACAATACAAGTAGTACACAGACTTAAAACATCTCAGGTCACATACCTCTTCCCAGAAGAAATACCTCCAAATATTCTGGATTATATACCTTCAAATCAGTTTATACACATCCATAAATAGTCAGCATATTGAGTCTTACTATGTGCCAGGAACACAGTTATGCTTTTAAACCTGAATAGTCTACTACACATACCATTCTGCAACTAGTTTTCTAAATTTAACACGGGTGAACATTGTATTTTTAGTGTAGGCAGTCAACTTCAGATAAAGAGGGGGAAATATTTAAATGACTAGAAGTCTGTCTGGTGGCATGGCACATGCCTGTGATCTTACTAGTCTTGCTGGAGGCTGAGGAAGATCACAAATTTAAACCTAGATTGGGTAATTTAACAACTTAACAAGAAACTGTCTCAGATTTTCAAAACAGCTGGGTGGAAAAAAAGCTGCAAGAGCTCAGTGCAAAGGCCCTAGGTTCAATCATCAAAAGTACACAAATAAAATACAATGAAATAGAAAAGAAAATATGATTATACTAGATCTTATTAAATTGCAAAGCCAAAATAAGATCCAATTTTAGCCTCTTATTTGTCTATATGCACGAAGCTTCATTATCTAGCTTCTACTGAAAAGCCAGTTCCTGTACATATAGTTTTACTAAACTTAATGACATCTGCTACCTTAAAATAGCAACAACTGTGCCTTCTGGAAGCCAAATCCAATGTTTCAAGTAGGTAAAGTATTTCTAATATTTGTATGTTATGAATCTCTACCCAAACTGTGCAGGATCAGTTTTACCATGTGCCAAAATATAAAAGCAGTATATGCACAAAGATACCCACAGATGTGCACTGCTTGTAATTTGAGTGCTTGGCATTAAAGAAATTTTATAGTAAACTAGGATGAACCTACTCTCTAAAATTCACTGGCCTTTAAAAATTGTATTTATGAGTGAAAAAAATGGAAGTAAGTATGAAATAGTCTCAATGTAGAATCAAATAATAAGAGATACAAAAGTATTACAACTAGAATTATGCAAGACAAATCCAAACAGTAACACTGTTATTCAAAAATATTGTAAAATATTACCGAAAAATATAGACCCAAACCTAATTTTAGTAGGGTGCAATTTCTAGGCCTACAATAATTTCTGAAGGGTTCAAAAACCTTGAATTAAAAATTAAGTGGCAGAATAAGCATCACTTCCCCGAAAAGCTTTCTAGTGAGGAACTGTTGAAAGCAAGTTTCAACAAATGTTGCTAAGGACAGTACAAAAAGTGAGAAGAGCATTGGCTGTGTCAGGCAGACCTGGGTTCCAACCTGGCGCTGCCACTTCTGTAACTTGCTTTTCCTTGTTGACCTCCAGTGTCAAGATGGAGATGATAACAACACATAAAACAAACATGCAGACTAACAGCAAATGTGTAAAATGTACAGCACTTGGTGTATGATAATTTATGGCCACATTACTGCAATGGTAATGATTAACCATTGAGAAGTGAATCTAAGTTTAAGCTAGAATCCACTATAACGCCAGTAATCTGTATAACCTGCAGGTATTAAATAGTTCACACCTGAAATAACAAAAAGATTAAAAGTTCCAAGAGCTCTTCTTATCTAAATGAAAGCAGTTTTATGGCCTTTAACCTAAATACAATACCTAGAAGATCAATTACATTGGCACATCTGAAGCTATAGTCACTAATCCATTAAACTATATATGCTCATATGTTAATAAAGCACTAAAAATTTAACATTATAGCATTTTAATTCATTCATTTATTCAATGGATATTTATTGAATACCTCTGGATACAGGCACTCAGAAAGTACCTAACATTGGCAACAACATGAGCATCCATCACTTCAAGGATACATCACTGAGAATTTAGTTTGTCTTCACAGTTAGAGACCTCCTCACTCAGCATGTACCCAGTCAAATGGCCACACGTGGAGGGAGACAATGAGGGCTGCAGGTGCCCCTGGTGTGGCTTCTACTGCCTCCACATCTGTCTGCTTTCCTATGTCCACGCCTTTCATAACTGGGTGCTGAACAAAGACCAGATAACATTCAATACTAACCATGTACAGTAGCTTCCAGGTCAGCGATGGTGAACTTTTATAGCTTCCAATGATACAAACAGCCCGCTGCCACTGGTAAGCTGTAGGCTGACCTCTGTCTAGGTTGACCTACTATTATAGTTTAAGTAACATTACAGTGCATCTGTCCAAGTTCTTGGTAAAGCTGATGTTAGCCAAAGTCACTTTTATCAGTAATAATTCACAAAGTACAGCAAACTGTGATGGTTCACTAGTTCACAACTATAATCCCAGCACTGAGGAGGATGAGGCAGGAAGATTGCCAAGTTTGAGGCTAACCTGAACTATGTAGCAAGATCTTGTCTTAAATAAAACAAAATAAATACCCAGAACTTTTTAGGACATAATGTACCAAAAATAAAGGTGGGAGGGGTAAAGGGAAAAAGAGACCTAATACCCATGAGACTTATTTTAGCACATTTCTTGACAATACTTTTTATATTGAAATTTATAATGCATTCACTTGGGGAAGATGAGGGTTGGAAGGGTCTCAAACATGCGAGACACTCTACCACCGAGCTCTACATCCTGCACTGCACTCATTTTTACTAAACAATAATCTCACCCAAATTTCAAAAGTTTGCCTTTTTCAATTTTTTGGCACCCTTAATGATACTCAAAAGAAAGTGAACTTTGTTACCATACAGAAATTTCATAATAAAAATTATATTTGTGGGGCTGGGGAGTTAGCTCAGCGGTTCCGGCGCCTGTCTTGCAAGCACAAGGGCCCGGGTTTGATTCCCCAGTATCCACATACAATACTGGGGGTGGAGACTCACGCCCAGCAGCAACCAGTACCACATACCACAGTGCCGGGCGTGGTGATTAACGCCTGTAATCCCAGCACTCGGGAGGCAGACGCAGGAGGATTGCTGTGATGTGAGTTTGAGGCTGACCTCAGGGCCAGCCTGAACCACAAAGTGAGACCCTGTCTCAAAAAACCTAAAAAAAAAAAAATTATATTTGTTACAGTAAAGAAAAATTTCACAATAAATGTCTGTTTCATTCTAGATGCGTGTTTTTGTGAGTGAACTCGGAGGACTGCTTTGCTTGTGTTACTGGCTACATCATGGAAGAAGTTTATTACAGCTGGAGGCAAAAGATGGGGCTGAGGGTAAGACTTTCAAGTATGGCTCCAAGACTTAGCTCCCTTTATCTCTAGTCTGGTTCCCTAAGGCCCCAACAGCCAGGGTATAATTCTAGGGCTAGATGTAGAAAGCATCTCTTAGATACTCAGAGAATCAGGGTGCAGGGCTGCAGCAAGAACAAGGGTTTAGATGATCCAAGTTTTACACTGAATTCTTAAAATTTTATTTTCAAAAAGCTTATCAGCTTATCTCAAATTTAAAACCAGCCACCACACATTAAGCATATTAATTTAGATAATCCTGGATTTGTAATGCCTAGAGGGATATTTCATGAAGAAAGCAACCACCTAGGCCTCTGAACGGTCTATGAAAATAAAGCTAACTGTGCAAAGTTGGTACTGGAACTACAGAGCAAGGCCTCCTATCTACCTCATAGCACTAACCACTTCCTTGGAGCTTGCAGTGTGGCGTCCTGCAGAGCTCACCAGAACTGCACATGGGTCCTTCACACAAGGTCTGTAGGACCTCTGTAGGACGCTGCCACTCAAGTGTCTGACCCTATCCGAGCACAGTGTGTAATGTAGTTTTATCTCTGCACAACCATTTAGTCTTCCTCAACAGATGTGCCCCGTTATTCAGTGAAGTAGTTTCAGCATAATTCTCAGACACAGTAACATGTCAGACACAATTCTCCTCCATGGCATATCTCTTAAATTGGAAATAACAGTGCTGAAGTTTCTTCAGCTCTTGTCTTGGTCAAGTGCAAAGTTAAGGGTCTCAAAGAGGATTTATGTACAGGTTGAGCATCTCTAATCTAAAATCCAAACTCCTAATTCCTACACTTTTTGAGTGCTACCATGCCAATAAAGACCATAAAAAATTCCAAAATCCATGAAAACTTTGCTCGAAATGTAAAACACTTATGCTCCAAAGCATTATGTATAAAGGATACTCAACTTGTAAAGAGACACATTTTCTTTGGTTTGTCTTACATGACTGAAGGTATGAATTTAACAGGAGGACTATAGATTATCTTTTTTTTTTCAGTTTTTTGAGACAGGGTCCTGCTTTTATAGTTCAGGCTGGTCCTAAACTCACTATGTAGCCAGGCTAGTTTTGAACTCACAGCAGTCCTCCTGCCTCTGCCTCCCAAATGCTGGGATTACTGGTGTGAGCTACTGGGGATCCAAGTAGGGACTCTGTGCTTGCCAGACAGATGCTGGAACCACTGAGCTAAATCTCTGACCCTAGATTTTTTTTTTAAGCCAGAATGAAATGAAATGATCCTCTTGTGTTTCAAAATTATGAGCATCTGAATGCACTGAACACTGACCATGGACAGGTAGGTACCTAACGACAGATAAAGCACTGAGGTGCAGAAAGATGGTGGACAGTATAGTAAATTACACATGAAGGATTGAACTTGAAACCAAAACACAATCTGAGAACAATTAAGTGCTAAAGTACATTGAATAAAGTCCAGCAAGAAGTGGAAATAAAGCATGAATTAGAACAGTAAGCTTTAGGAAGGAAGTAGGAGCTGAGTGAAGCCTTGACTGAACAGGGCAGAAAAGACAGCAACCCTGAGGAAAGACACTGCACATATCTGGACAGGTATGTGAGTGAGCATATTATAATATTTAAGAACTACACAACGGTTTGGCAGGACATGTCATGAAAGGGAATGCAGATCTGCTTTATCAGATGATGATGAAGGGTATGAAGGTAAATGACAACCACAACGCATTATAGACATGAACAGCTAATGTTTTTTAGGCCTCACTATATCAGGATCTATTCTAGAAAGATGTAAAGGTATTCCAACAATGAAAGACTGACTAAGACAGGCTTACGGAGCTCCATGGATCCCAGAATGAGGGGACTTTCAACGCGTTCGGACAAGTGCTCGGCATTGTGACTTTCCAACCCAAGGGCACAGTCTGGAAGATTTTGCCACCCATGAAAACACCACATGAGTCAGCAGTAGAGCACTTGCCCAGTACGCAAAATACCCTGAGTTCAATCCCCAGTGACTCAAAAACAAAACAAAACAAATGCAGATCACTAGCATTTTTCTTTCCTTAAATGTCATTTTTCTAGGATATACAGTCTAGTCCAAGCACTAAAGTGATTAAATTCTTTCAGTTTTCTCCTTGAAACTTTAGAAAAGAGGTTTTACTTTAAGCCATTTAAATGTCAGACATGATCAAGTTTAGAAAACGTTATTCACTATTTAGATCAAGCATTCCGGCTGGTTGTTGAACTCTAAATTCAGTACTTGGTACAGGAAGTTCTGAAATTATAATTGGGTTAAATTCTGAACCTATTCTTGTATTATTTGGAACCTGAAGCTTATATTCCCATAGAAACAATGCTATAAATGGTGGCTCAGTTCCATGTTCATACCTTCTGTCTTCCAAACCCACACTGTAGCTGTGTGGATCCCAACAGTTGCGCCGTCTCACTGCACCATAAGCACTTCGACCCAAGGGGCAGCACAGTGCCCAGTGCCAGGACAGGGGCAAGGCGAAAGGTCTTTGTGGTCCTTGTGTTTGGCACACTCTTTCCGGGCACTCGGCATGTAACATACACACGTCAAATGAATTAAACATGAGCTGGGGAAAAGAAGAAACTGGTTTTTACTGCTCTAATCCCACTTTCCTCAACTATAAAATAATCGTACTCTTAAAGGGACTTTTGCATAGATGCTTTTAAATCAAGCATAACCCAATTTTTAAAATACTAATGGAATCATTGTAAACATATTTATAGAATCTTATGAAATGGTCAAGTTCAGCCCATGGTTTTATAGTCCAGAAAGTAAACTGGAACCTTCAGAGCTTAAGTGATGCGCTCAGAGTCACACTGTTTTATTGGCTCTCATGATATAACCTTGCTCTCCTTAATCCCTGCAGTGGGCTCACGGCTTACATATACAGCACCACCACTCTCCTTGTCCTCAACATCTGTTACATTATGCTGAAATGCCAGAGCTGGTCAAATCTGCAAAGGTTGTTTATACTTGGCTGGGCACGGGTCACATGCCTGTATGATCCCAGCTCTGTGCGAGGCCGAGTCAGACCTAGCCTGGGCAACTTAGCAAGGCCTTGTTTTAGAAAGGGCTGGTGGCAGAGCTCAGTGCAAAGGTCCTGAGTTCAATCCCCAGTACTGCTAATAATATAAAAATTGTTTTTACCTAAACAAAACATCTTAAAGTTGTAACGTTTTGGAGACTTCACAGGTTGGTATTTTTCTGTTTCCTTATCAAGACAACAGCTGTCACTTCTACAAGGAGTGCCAACCTCTGATGCTCAGCACTTCAGTCTCTCATGGCCTTTGAAAATGGGAAGTCACTGAAACTCAATCTGAAATACTTTAATCTCCTGTGGGGACCCAAGTACCACAACTCTTGAATCTTGCTGACAGGCCATCAAATTCCTGCTTCTTTTGCTTCACTCCAGGGCAGACCAGCTAAGGCTACTAACTTGTTTAGGAATAAGTGGTACAGCCCAACTGTATTATGCTCTATGAAGTCAATTACTGAATCCATCCACACAGAAGGAAGACAGAACACATCCTGTAGTAGATACATAATCCAGGTTTGACTTCATTTTCTTATGTTCAGCCTAATGAGGCACCAAAGCACTGGGACCACCAGAGGGCGCTGTGTTAACAGCTGGCTCCTCTCAGCTGGAAGTGCTGTCAGTCACCAAGAAGTCCCTTCTGCACGTGGCTCTTGTGCTCTGGGTTCATTTTGTAGAACTGGTCTATACCGAAGAATTCACTGTGTCCTCAGACCCAAGTAAAACTGCTCCTTCCTCTCGCTACATTCTGTCTCAGCTTACTTGGATGTCACCTGGAACTTCTCTCTCATAAACGACTGCCGTACCAAGTTCCCTACTTGTACTTATCAAATCTGCCCCTTATTTCTTCTCTAGCGCTTCTGCCCCTGTGTGGCCTCTATTATCAATGCCAGGTTATTCCAGCAAGATCCTAAACTGCTCCGTTAAGTTCGCCGCCCTTCACTGAGCACATACACAAAGAACAAAAATTAAGAGCCTGCTATTCTTGTCAGAGTTCCCCTCCCATAGGCTCAAGCCAAGGTATGACTCCTGTGCGAGCTCGCAGGGTCCTCTGCCCACCATCCACCCTTCTGTGGCTGCTTCCCACTTCAAGCCTCATGTTCGAGCAACACAGAAGTACTTGCTAACCATACCCCAGCCCTCCCCCCATCTATACTGCTTCATCTATTTATTCTGATTGGTTCTGTCTGAACCTCCCACACATCATTTAAGACTCGTTATTACCTCTGTTGTAATAACTTCCTCTCCCACTACCCTATACTTGTGAATTATGTCCCTATTTTGCATGGACCATGTTACACTACGTTTTTATGATGAGAACAGCAATACCACTGAGTCGGCATGAGAGCTGACGAACCAGACCGCCAGAGGTCTGCTGCCGGGTGAGTAACCTTGAGTGGGCTGTTTAACTGTTTGATGCCTTGAACACTCTCACCTAAGAGGGATGTATCTTTGTAGCTACCACTGTGAGGTGAACCTGTCGCATAAATTCTAACCAGCTACAACTGGTCTGAGTCGTCCTCCCTCCATCCCTCTCCAGCAGCTCAAAGGCAAAGGCTCTGGATTATTCTCTCTGCTACAACAGCGGAATCTCTCAGTTTCCTTCTTTCAGCACAGCTGACACATTAAAAAAAAAAAAAATTGTACTGTTTCCTATTCTGTGGCTCCAGTATTCTAAAAAATTCTAAGGGTAGTGTATATAGCTCAATGGTGCCACCACCTGCCTGGCAAGTGCAAGGTCCTGAGTTCAATCCCTGGTTCTGTAAAAAAAAAAAAAAAAAAAAAATTCTAAACAAAATTTTGAGAATTCATGTCCTTATATAATTACAATTCAAAGAAATCAAACCACTACAGTATCATAAAAAATGTTTGTTCTAAGACACTTAAACCTACTTAAGGTTTCTCCTACCCTGTGAACTAACAGCGAAAGCCTTACTCCCTTTGCCTAGACCTCTTCCAGGTCCAGCTCGCTCTCTGGAGAGACCTCTTGACTCCAGGAAGGCAGATGCCTGGCTCCTGCATCTACTGTAGGGCGACATGCAGCGCAGCAGCCGCATGGGGACGCTGTCCGTCTCTGCACTTACGGCAGGTGTGGCAGGTGTTCCAGTACTCGGCTCCTCGGCTTTGCGTCTTTGCAGTTGAGGCTCTCAGCCAGTGGCATATCCTCTGAGCTTCTAATATGTGACCCGATGTTTAGCTGACATCTGATGTTTTTGAACGAACGAATGTGGAAGAGGGTAAATTTTATTTTGCTTTTCGTCTCTGATTATTTCAGTCAAGTAAAATGTGCCTGACACGTAACAGAGCACTTTTCATACATTACACAGCTATCTTACTACCACCCTGAGATAGGGATTTTGATTATCTTCACTGTGTAAACGGAAAAAACACAACCAGCAGTTGATTTACCCCAAACTGCTCATCTTATAAGCAGAACCTGGGACTCATTTGATTCGGAGCTCTGAAGTTTCAGTTTTTGTAAACCTTACATTTTCTGGACATGACTCCTAGCTGAGGTATTTATCACTTTAGCATTTCTAAGGCTCCCAGTCTCCCTTTTCCCACAAATCCAAAAGCCATAGCACTGCCCCATTTTGCAGTCAGGCCTTGCCCAGCCCTAGCTCCTTTTTAATCTACCGACTTCCATCGCCCAATACCAGCGATTTAAAGTGGGAATGGAGCGCTTAGTTACCTCTAAAAAGGATTACATGTGTGTCATGTGACCAACTAACAAAAATCAGGTTGGTAATTTAATTCTTTAAAATTCTGAAAACAATTTTACATTTAAAGAGAGCTGTGTAAAAAAACACGAAAGTCAGGGCTGAGGATGTAGCTCAGTGGTGCCCATGCCTGTCAGATAGGCACCAGGGCCTGAGTTCCATCCCTGGTACCAAGGGGGAAAAAGAAAACAAAAATGTCTCTAATATCCTCAAGCAACCAAGCTGTGATTAAATTTCTATGCACTGTTTTGATGCTTTGTTTTTCCAAACATCAACTTCTTCACAGAACATTTTTTTTTTGGTGGTACTGGAGACTGAACTCAGGACCTTTCACTTGCCAGTAGGCGCGGTGCCAGTGAAATACACCCCCAGTCCCATAACACATTCTTAAGATTTCCCCTCACACTGTCAACTACAACAGGCCACGGAATTAGTGACTGTATGCTCTGAATAAAATCTCTTGTGGTTAATATACAAATGATCATACGTGCCAAAATATAAGTGCAGACAGACTCCACCTTGAGCATACACTAAGATGCCAATTATGAATGGCATTCAGGTCTGAGTCCCAGCCTCACCCATCTGAGCACAACAGACGCCCCCCGTTAGAAAACCCTTTTTCAGTAATTTCCTTTGCACGTTTGGCATGCACCCTCCGATAAACGATCGGGAGTGTGCACCATCTACTGTCATAACTGAGATGGATATTTGGGCAGTGGAATATTGCAGAAAATGTACCCACTCATACTCATCTGTAAATTAGGAAATTCTCTATACATGTGAGGGGTTTATTTCATCTTCCTAAGTTTCATAGGCTTTATCAATCCATCAGAGTGGATGTCAACAGTACCAAAGTGTGAGAACTAACCATCAACATTCATTTCTGAGGTCAAAGTTGATATAGCAGCTTTGATATATTTAAACTCTCACACCTACTACTTCAACAGGAAATTTAAAGTCGGCTCAAGACCTCCCTTCCCTCCACCTGCCAGTGCCCACCCACCTAGGTAGAGGAAACGCCCAGGGTCCTGACAGGCTGTCCCCAAGTGGGAAAGCTTGAAAAGCAGCCCAGCCGCGATCAAATGCTGCCTGCTCCGGTTTCCAAATCAAGGACCTGACTGCGCGGAGTTATTATCTCTGAGGACTGGGGGCCAAAACGACTTTCATTTTTGTATTTTATATATTCCTATATGCTTTATACAGAGCATGGATTGTATAATTCTAAAAAGGTACTTCGACTTTGAGGAAAAAGTCATGGGTAATTTTTAATTTGGTTCACATGACAATGTAAGAGAAATTACAAAGCAATTCCTCTATTTTATCATGAGATACTAGCACAAGAAAATATCGAGAGAACATTCTGTTGGGACCAAGAGATCTCTCAACCAGATGTTTCTCAAAAATATCTTCCTTAAAAAAGCACTGTAGCTTTAAAAACAAAACCACGGAGGTATTTCTGCATTTCTATACCAAATGATTCCCTCCGCTTTAAGCCAGCAGACTTGGTGCCTTTCCTGGCCAGAGACGGACAGGCCCGAAGGCAAGCACTTTCCCCCTGCACATTACAAGAGAAATGGTATTGCTAAGAACACGGGGACACTTAGAAAAGGGTCCCATAGTGTCCATGAAGTGTACCTTCCCAGGGGCCTTGCAAGAGAGGAGAATGAGGAAGCAGTACAAAAATTTAGCAGTGTAAAAGTGAAATCAAAACATAAGGTCAAGAGCCAGTGACTGCTCTGGGTAAGGTCCTGATTAAAACAAGCTTTCTGCTTTCTCTGAAAATGATGTGCGTGCTCTGTGCCACCCGAGAGTGCTGGGAAGAACAGAAAGGCTACTTACTCAACTCAACCTGCGTTACTCAACACCGTGAAAATCTGGTCTTAATGGAAAAATCCCGCTGTGAAAATGAATGTAAACGTGAGCCAAAGGCTTCCTGCGGACTTTCTGCTTATTAACTTTGGAAAGCTTTCAACAACACCATGCTTACGCTTCCAGAAGGAAACTTTATCTAGCTCCCAAAGCCCTCCAACTACGAAGGTATTATTAGGTATTCAGCCAGCGATTCAAAAAGAAAAGTTTTCAGGTTCGGAGCAAAAGCCAGCCATCATCAGGCTGCCTCTTCCCGCGTCTCTGTCGCCCCATTTCTCCGCATCACAGCCACGTGCACCAACACTTCGCAGGACCTGACTTCTCCGTTTCTAGACGACCGCGATTGGCTTGAAGTTGACATGAGAACTGCGCCCTTCTCCAAACCTGCTTTCTGAGCTCCAAAACGCCTCGCACCGCGCCGGGGTTCGGGTATCCAAAGGGAAACCTTTCCGCCGTGATACACCCCGAGTGGAAATACACCGGCCAGTGGAAGACCCGCGTGTACCCACCACACTCGGCTCCATTCGGCAAACACTGTCACACACCAATGCCCTATACCCAGAAAACAAGGACTTTGCTCGGCCTCTCCCTGGGTCGCCAACTCGGAAAGCGTCCAGCGCAGCCTCGGAGAGAGCTGCGCCGCTCGGGCAGAAGAGCGAGGAAGAAGGCGGTCGGAGCCCACGCCCGACGCGCTCGCCACGCTGAGCAACTTCGGGTACTTCGGAAGGCGCTCCGCCTGGCGCCGAGTGCGCGTCCTCCCACCGAGGATTTCCGAGCCCCAGACCTACCACTTTGCACTGAACAAAAAGCTTATGTGCGGCGAGAGGAGGGTGGGAAAGCACGCAGCGAGAAGCGGCGCGGCCCGGGCGCCTCCCGCCTCGGCGTGCGCCCAAGCCGCGGGTCCGGACGTCTCCCCTCCCACCCGCCGCGGAACCGCGGCTCAAGTTGAGAAGCGGGCTCTGCACCCGTCAATCACCCGAGTCATCCCGCCTCCCGTCCGCCTTCCCCTCCCCCACCCAAGAAAAGAAATAAAGGCAGAGAAAGAAAGGGAGAACAGAACTAATTTGGGAACTAGTCTCCTCTGGGGCTTCGCCCAGGACTGGAGAGGCCGCACTCCCGGGACCGGCGCGCCGGCCCGAAGCAGGCAGCCCGGCAGCCTCGGGTCGCCGGGTCCTCTCCGCGCGCCCGCCGCGCTCCGGGTCCCCGCACGGGTCGGCGCCGCTCCGGCCCCGCACTCCGCCAGGCCCGCGGCCCGCGGCCCGCTGCCCTCTGGCCCGGGCCAAAGTTGTGCAAATCGCCCCACGACTGGCAAATACTTACCGGCTGCGGTGGGAACCAGGGCTGCGGAGATTTTAGGGAGTTTAAGGCAAATCGGCCGCGGAAAAGGCGGGCGGAGGCGAGGGGGCCGCGAGCTGCAGAGGCGACGGCGCGCGGCGCTCGGGCTGGGCTGCGCGGAGACTCGGCTCTGCCAGGGACTGCGCTGCAACAAAGGACTTCCGCTGCCGCACAGCCGCGCCTGCCGCACCGCACTGAGCCGGCCCCGCTTACGCGGCGACTCCGGGTCTGCCCACCAGCTCGCCGCGGCGTCCGCCAGCCTTCCCCTCCCTTTCGCCCGCCCACCCACTCCGCCGCTGGCTGCTAGGGGCACCCGCGGTCGCCTGTTTGTTGCAACAAGTTCCTGCGTCGGGCTCCGAGCAGGCTGGCACGACCCGCACCGCGGGGGCCGGCGCGGCGGCGGCCTGGCCACCCCTCCCGAGGGTCGGCTTGGGACCTCCTCCTCCTGTTTGCACAGCTGGACGGGACGCGGCTCCTCCCGACTCCCTAGGGGCAGGATGCTGCTCTCACTCCGCCCAGATGTCAGGGCCCTGCCCCGCCGGGCCGGCGGTCGGCCCTCCCTCGTGGTTCGCCCGGGCTGTTTGGGGGCACCCTTCGCCCCGTCCCGCCCACAGCGCGTCCTCTCAGGGTCGCCCGCTCCCCTCCACCCCGCCCAGCCTCCCGAGGGCCCATCTGCCTCGAGTCCTGAGTCACTTCCCCGCCATGCCCCACCCCGCTCAACCCGTCTCTCCTCCGAGGTCCCGGCTCGGCCGTGCTGGCCCCGCGCCCTCACCCTGCTCCCGCCGAACAGGCGGCCACCCCGCCCGCCCCCGCCCCCGCCCCACAGTCGAGGGGTGCCGGTGCTTTTTGCACACCCTGGGGAAAGTCCCCGGGTCACGAGGCCGTGTGTGGGGAGCCTGTGACGCTGAGGCTGCGCCCCACGCTTCCGCCTACACAGTCACGACTGGGAAGCCGGCGGCTGCGGCGCCCTGAGCGCCGGCCGACCCCCGCCCCGCCACTCAGGCGGGCGCGCGAGCACGTACGCACGCACGCACGCACAGGGGTACAGCGCCGCCAGCTGCCAGACGCACGGTCACGTGGGCCCGTCGCGCGGCGGCCGACGCGGGAAGCCGCGCGAGAGCGGGCCGCGCGGTGCGTGAGCTGGCGCCGCCGCGGGCCGTGCGCGGCCGGGAGCCCGCCCCTCCCGCACGGAGGAGTCGGCCCGCTGCCGCGGCGGCGTCTGGGTAAGCGACGCGGCCCGTCCCTCCCGCCCGGGCCGCCCGGGCGGTGGCTGTAGCGCACGGTCATGGGACAGATGCACGTAACTGGGGAGAGGGGCGTTTTTGGTCAGTGAGGGCAGAGGAGGAAAATGGCAACCGCGAGTGAGCGCCGGGCCCTCTGCTGCGGGCCACCGGGGCGTGACGCGGGCGAGGAGGGCGCGCCGGAAAGGCTCGGAGCCGCCCCTCCCCGGGTGCGACCCCGCCGCGCTTCTGGCGTCGGTCCCCGGAGGCCGGGCCAACCCCTCCTGCGAGCGGGCACACCTTCAGGCGCGGGACTCGAGGACGCGGCCACGCGCTCCTGCCCTGCCTCTCCCAGATGGTGATTACCCCCTTTATAGAGCAGGAAACTCCCGACCTCGAGGATTCATTTGTTTTCATTTTCAAATGTTTACAGCATTCTAAGCAAATCGAATTTTTCTTTTTGACGTCTGCCCCATCTTGTCACCACCTCCCTAGCGCTCAGCATTTGGAAAAAATCTAGTGGTTATCAGTTGCCTAAGCAACGCATAGCAGTACATACCTTGAACCGGACAGCAGCTAACCTGTTTTATAAATTAACTCTCTTATCTCCTCATTCCACGCCCAGGGGATTAAAACGACATTCTTTTTCTTGAGAGTGAGCCCTTTTTAGCTGGACTGTTGCTTGTCTCAGGATTTTTGATGATGAGTGTGTGAAATACATTTTGGAATCTCAAACTGCACAGCTGAGAGAGGCTTTACATAAATTCCAATTCATCTAACTTTACAGGTGAAGACACCAGGTTTAAAGAGCGAAATTTTAATCAAATCCTACCCTTCTCCACAGTCTGACTTACGGGCTCAGACATCTTAGTCATTGCAGGTCGCCGTACCAGGACTATAGGACCAGTTTAAACCACTGGACAGGGTGACTGGCAGGGTTGACTGTACTTGGCTTGCAGGATTTCTCAAGTTTGTTAAGAAATGAGGTCCAGCCAGTGTGACTGCTCTGGAGTAGTGGTAGGATAGGTTGCCTGCGACGTTCAATGAAGCCAAAAGCCTGTTCCTCTGCCCCCAAAAGTGGGCTTTACTCTCTGCTAGGAGAACATCTGGCTTTTCTTGCCTCTTAGCATGAGGCATCAAAGTGTATTTCGCAGTCTGCGTGTTTGGTTATGGGTAAACTGAATGCCTTGTGAGAATATTGATTCAGTGGACATGGAGTAGGTTAGGCTGAATGGCTGGGACACAAAAAGGAGTGAAACACCAAGGGCTGGTCAGCAGGAAAGGGCCCCACGTGACCTGCTCCACCTTTTCCCCACTCCTGTCCGAATGCCTTGTGGATATAGTGGAGATGGATTTTGCTCAGTTTTGGTTGCAGTTTGAGTACCTTCAGCGGGCCAAGTCCTATAGTGTAGGATCTATACCATCTGCTTTCTGACATGAATTTTGGATTTTTACTAAAAAGAAAGTAGTACTCTCATGTTACTGTAGGAATGGGCTCGGAGGTTTACCTGGCTGCAGTGATGTAGTCATTTACAGAAGAATATAAGCGTCGAGCACTTATCTCCCAAGTCTAGTCGGTGCTCTTTTGCATTATATCTTGCTCCCACTTCAGGCTGGGAAGGGGATGAGAGAATCGCCTGTGGCTGATTTATGGCGCCTGTGGTTGCCCAGAGAGGCCAACCAGGACTTTCAGCTGCCCTCTATGCCTTAGAAAGTGGAGCTGTGCGCTTCCACCCTATCTCCTGAGGGGAATGTGAAGGAGCCAGGCTGTCTAGCTGGGGAGGAGGGGCCCAAGTGCGTTGGCTGTGGAATATCCTGGCCAGGCTGTGCTGGGAAGTCTTGCATAATGTCCTCCCTACCACTGAACCCAACTGATTTATTTACAATGGTCTGTAGGTGGCGCTTGACCAACTTGTCCATTTTAGCCATAACAGGGCCAGAAAAGGGGTTTTATATCCTTGCAGATTTTCCCCTTTGTTTTAAAAAAGCAATGCAGGTGTCTTTATCTTGAGAAATTGTAAAGTACTTCTGTACTGTGCCACTTCCTGTGCCCCCTTTTTGCCTGTTTATTCCCCAGAACATGTGAACCTAAGTCCTTTGAGAGGAAAAGGCTAAGAAAAACACTGCTCCAATTTAGTCACCAGCACAGGCTATGGAGACAGACCTGGCTTTTGATCTCTATTTTATACAGTTCACTAGTTATGTGCGCCAAGTTTTTTTTATATGTAAAATAGAAATGAAAGATATATTACTTACTGTGAATATTAACATAATGTATATAAATCGCTTTGCACAAGACCTCACACACAGTTGCCGTTGGAAATAGCTAGAATAGTCTTCGTTGAAAAGGAAAGATGTTACTCCTGTGCAGGAAAAATGGAAGGAGAAAATGTTTGAAGCAAACATCAGTTTCAGGATTATTAGTCAATTTTACTTACATTTCTGCTTTCTCTTTGCTAGCAGGAAGTCCTCTTCCTCCCCTTTCTCCTTCCCCCCACTTCCACAGTAGTGTTTATGGAGCTTGTCATTTTTGAAATTTTAAATATTCACTTCTTCCCTGGTTGCAGACCAAATGGTACATGAATGTTTTATTGCTTCTGCAAAACTATAGACACTTGAAGCAAAGAGTTTCATTAGCCTGTGTAGATAATATGTTCATGGGACTGCAATTCCTTGGCAAAGTTAGTACTGGTTCACTTATATACAGAAGTTACAATCATTTGTGTATGCTCCATTTTAGGTCTCTACCAGCATTGTCATTTTTAGACTTTCTCTTGTCCTTTTATTGTCTTCTGTTTTCTGGCAGAAATGCAGTCTTTATTTTTTTTTTTTTTTAATTTTTTTGAAACAGGGTCTTGCTTTGTAGTTCAGGCTGGCCCTGAGCTCAGCCTCAAACTCACATCACAGCAATCCTCCTGCCTCTGCCTCCCGAGTGCTGGGATTACAGGCGTGAGCCACCACGCCTGACACTGTGGTATGTGGTACTGGTTGCTGTTGGGCGTGAGTCTCTACCCCCAGTAATGTATGTGGTTACCGGGGAATCAAACCCGGGTCCTTGTGCTTGCAAGACAGGCGCAGAACCACTGAGCTTACTCCCCAGCCTAGTCTTTATTTTTATAATGGCCTAAAAAGAATATTTTTCCCTTCACAGACTTCTGATTTTTAAAAAAGTCTGTAAGTAGTTTGCACTCACAGTTAGCATTCTTGTTAGCCTAGTGCTGTGGCTTTTTCAGGCATCCCACAATGTTGGTTAGATGGGGGTAGGAGATGGAGAAGGCTGGCTATGCCCGCTAACTGGCAGGAGGCCCCAAACTAACGTTTCCCTGATCCGTTACTTTCTAGAGCGTAACTGTGCTTCCTGTATCTTCTACCATGTCTACTTCTTTCTAACATTCATTGTAGATTTTCATAAATAGGTATCTAGAATTTATGGCAGAGTTTGCCTCCAAAAACATTTTCAGATTTGGAGTTTCTGTATCATTTTTAGAAATGTGAAATACAATAGAATATGAGATTAAATTGTTTCTCCTAAGTACTTCTGTAAAGGTTAGAAAATAACTTATTCTTCTTGCTCCCCACTTCTAGTCACTCTACTAGTTTAGGAGCACTTTTGTTTTTTGATTTGTCCTGCTTTAAAGTTTAAAGTTACAATTTAAATTATAGTTGATGTTTGTTCATTTAATTCCTGCACTTTGAATATTTCTTGTGAAATGATTTCTTTGTAAATGCTAGCATAAAATTGTTCCAGAGTTATTATAGTCTACACAGTAAGTTCTTTGAAGCCTCTTGAATAATTTTATTTTGTTTTATTATTTATTTATTTGGTACTGGGGATCGAACTTGTGACCTTGTGCTTGTGAAGCAGGTGCTGGATTCACTGAGCTAAATCCCCAGCCCAATAACTAATTTGAGAATGAACTGTTTTCTTCTATCTTCTTGGTTTCCTATTCTGTGAAGGCAGTGGCAGTGGTTCTTAGCTGAGACTTCACATTAGAATCTCCTGAGGAGCTCTGTGGAAAAGACTTCCTCGGTAGTTTGTCTGGGTTTGTTTGGGTGGGACTCCATTATCACCACAGGTCTAAGAAGAAGCTTTACAGTAGTCAGTGATAAGAGCCTTGGAGGAATGGGTGGTAACAGAACCCCAAATGCTGTTTCAGGATTGCTATGATTTGGTTCTAGATGTCCCCCCAAAGCCTCATTTCATCAGAGATAGCTGAATCTGGAATTTGTGATGCTGAAATTAAGGGCGTATGATAATTAAACCACTGCCTTAAGTAATTGGTTTAGCACTACCCTAATCCTAGTAGTCTTTTGTTTTGTTTTTTTTGTTACTCTAGACCTTATGCTTGGCTTTTGAGGCAGGCACAGGTACCATTGAGCTATATCCCCCGGCCAATCCTAGTATTCCAGATGTGATAAAAGAAGCAGAAAGATTTTGTGAAGGTCCCTTGTTGCTTTTGCTACCATGTGGGTACTGCCTTGTTTCTCCTCTGTAATGCCTGTCATGGAGCCAGCTAATTTCAGACTGAACCCTGTATGAACTGTAAGCCATACCCATTCCCTTTAAACTTTGGGTGTCCAGTGTTTTATCTCAGCAAAGAGAGAAAAATAACTAACACAAGGATCAAATGAATTCTTTTTTTGTTGTTGTTGTTTTGAGACAGGGTCTCACGTTGTAGTTCAGGCTGGCCCTGAGCTCAGCCTCAAACTAACATCACAGCAATCCTCCTGCCTCTGCCTCCCGAGTGCTGGGATTACAGGCGTGAGCCACCACACCCGGCACTGTGGTATGTGGTAGTGATTGCTGGTGGGTGTGTCTCCACACACAGTATTGTATGTGGTTGCCGGGGAATCGAACCCAGACCCTTGCCCTTGCATGACAGGCACTGGAACCACTGAGCTAACTCCCTGGCCCCCAGGATGAAATGAATTCTATATTCCTATCCCTGACTACTGTGACTAGATAACACATATCCACCATCATCTGAAAGTACCATCCATTAAAAACTTCGAGTCAGCCTGGTATTGTGGTACACATTGTGATCAAGAACTATGGAGGCCAAGGCAAGAGAATTGAAAGTTTGAGCTCAGCCTGGGCAGCTTAATGACTCAACAAGACCTTGTCTCAACAAGGGTGGGGATGTACCTCAGTGTAAAGTCCTTGAGTTCAGTCTCCAGTACTGCAAAAATAAGAGGATTACAGACTGAAAAACCACTTGGGCTTGCTTTTGAAAATACAGTTTAAAAAATGTGTATGTGTGTGTGTGTGTGTGTATGTGTGTGTGTAAATAGATTTCTTATTTGAGATAAACATTTAAAATTTTGCATTTTTAATTTCTAAAATGGTATTGATAAACATGTACCTAAACAGTAGCTCTTTATAATCCTTAGTACTTTTACTATAATTATGTTTTGTCTGGTTGGTTGGTTTTGGCACTGGCAATGAAACATGGGACTCTGCACTTGCCAGGCTCAGTGCCACTGAGCTATGTCTCCGGCCCTACTGTAATATTAGTGTGGATTAACTGTATAAGGTACTGTTTCAGTATGACACTCTCATACATGCATATAATGTATTTTGATTATGTTTACCCCTTAATACATGTATTTATTTATTTATTTATTTATTTATTTTTAGGTTTTTTGAGACAGGGTCTCGCTTTGTAGTTCAGGCTGGCCCTGAGCTCAGCCTCCAACTCACATCACAGCAATCCTCCTGCCTCTGCCTCCCGAGTGCTGGGATTACAGGCGTGAGCCACCACGCCCGGCACTGTGGTATGTGGTACTGGTTGCTGCTCGTCGTGAGTCTCCACGCCCAGTATGGTATGTGGTTACCGGGATTGAACCTGGGTCCTTGCGCTTGCAAAACAGGTGCCAGGACCACTGAGCTAACTCCCCAGCCCCCTTAATACCTTTATAATTTTAAAAAGATACGTTGTAATTTGTTTACCTACATATAGTTGGGATTCATTTTTAATATACTAAAAATATACAGTGGTGAAATAAAAAGAGTAGTGGCTAATTTTAATTTCTGTTGGGACATTTCTGCACATTAAATGATACAAATTTAGGTCAGGCATGTTGGCACACCATGAGCCTAGCCTGGGCAACTTAATGACTCAGCAAGACCCTCTCTCAATACTTGGGAGGCTGAGGCAGGAAGATCACCACAGGTTTGAGGCCAGCCTGGAATACATAGTGAATTCAAGGCCAGCCTTAAATCCATATGAGACCTGGTCACAAAGACTTGGAAAAAAAAAAAGTGAAAGAAAAAAACTAAAATATCACCAGATAGCAGTCGAGTGCACAGAAATTCAGTGTACTCTATAACTGCAAAGAGAAATAGCAGTGAATACATTCTCATTTTTATGGCTTTTAGCCTGAGGAAAGCTCCATGGGATTGAAATTGCAATATCAACCTGTGATGTTGCTTTCTCATAGAAAAGCCAGTCACACAGCTAGAAAATGAGGGAGAACTAGAAAGGATGCTGGCATGACAGAACCCCAAATGAAATGCCTTGCTTGAATCTCTTGCGAACTCCCGAACCGTACATGTAGAGCAGCCTCCAAACATACACCTAAGACTAGACACTGAGCAGAGATTTCAACTACTACCAACACTGGAGAGATAGAAGTTGAATCCCACCGTGATTAGTTGTCTGCAAAAATAGCATCAGTATTTTTGAAGACTATTAGAGACTCTAGAGTCTACAGCATTCATCACTGTTAGGATATACTGTAAAATGACTAAAGTGTAGAGAGGCTGGGGGGATCCTGATGCTGATCAGTCAAGATCTACCTCACAAGGGCCAGGGATGTAGCTCAGTGGTTCCGGTGCCTGTCTTGCAAGTGCAAGGACCTGGGTTCAATCCCCAGTTAACCACATACAGTACTGGGTGTGGAGACTCACACCCAGCAGCAACCAGTACCACATACCACAGTGCCGAGCGTGGTGGCTCACGCCTGTAATCCCAGCACTCGGGAGGCAGAGGCAGGAGGATTGCTGTGATGTGAATTGGAGGCTGAGCTCAGGGCCAGCCTGAACCACAAAGCTGAGATCCTGTCTCAAAAAAAAAAAATTTACCCCACAAGGACTTGGCAGAGATTTAAAACACACTTTACTTTTTTAGCGCTGGGGATTGACTACAGGGCCTTTGCACTGAGTTATATGCTCAGCCATTTTGAGCTAAATTGGGGAGGCTGGGTTTGAACTTGCTTTCCTGCTTCAGCCTCCCAGAATGCTGGGATTATGGGCACATTCAACATGTCCTGTATAGATGGGTGGGGCAGGGGTTGAGAAAAGGTCCCACTCTAATTCGGGCTGGCCCTGAACTTACTGTGCAGCCCAGGCTGACCTTGAACTCTCTGTGATCTTCCTGCTTCAGCCTCCTGAGTGCTGGGATTATAGGTGTACACTGCCATACCTGGCCAACATGCCCATTTTAAAATAAGTGTTATAACCATATTCAGTTATTACAACCACACATCCAAAGCAAGCTGGTTGTAGTGGCTCATGTCTGTAATCCCATCAATCTGAGTTAAGTTTGCAGTTTGAGGCCTGGCTGGGCAATTTAGTGGTTTAGACACTGTTTTAAGTAGAACAGCTCAGTGTGAAAGTCCTGGTGGGTGGTATAAAAGAAAACAAGGTTGTGAACAAACGGGAAATTCTATCAGAGAAATAAGATGCTTCAAAACAAGGAATGAAATGAAACTTTTAGATTTGATAATACAATATTTGAAATTTTAAAATTCCATTGAGTGTGTAACCAGTGTGAAATGACCGATGCATCTGTGAACTTGAAATTAACTAAGTTACCTAAGCTGAAGCAAGAAGAAAACATATGTATGAAGGTTCAGCTGTGTGTCAGAACAATTACTCAAGTTTTCTTCCAAGTGCTATACTCACCCTTTCCTTTACACTAATATCACAATCTGTAAATTAATGCCATCTAAAAGTTACTACCGGGGCTGGGGATATAGCTCAGTGGTTCTGGCGCCTATCTTGCAAGCAAGCGCAAGGACCTGGGTTCGATCCCCGGTAACCACATACAATACTGGGCTTGGAGACTCACCCCAGCAGCAACCAGTACCACTTACCACAGTGCCGGGCGTGGTGGCTCACGCCTGTCATCCCAGCACTCGGGAGGCAGAGGCAGGAGGATTGCTGTGATGTGAGTTTGAGGCTGAGCTCAGGGCCAACCTGAACCACAAAGCGAGACCCTGTCTCAAAAAACCTTTTAAAAAAAATAAAAAAATAAAATAAAAGTTACTAGCACATGTACTGTCCTCCACTTCGTCTGTCTTCTCTTGCTCACAGGAGACCCTCTGTTCTGCATGGCTGACTGCTCCCGTCAGCCGGAGTTCTGCCTGCGTCCTGCAGCTGCCCAGGTGCCCTGTGCTCTCTGTGTCCACGTCCTTGGGCTCCATCCTTCCTACTTTCTTGAGACAAGGTCACCACACATGGAGGTGTCGTCATTGTGCCTCGCCCACATCTCTACCTCTCACTTTCCCTCAGTCACAGTGTCTTATTATTTCTCTTTCTTTTGCGTCTTTTCCAAGGACTCATGCTTAATTTTAATTTTTTTCTCTAATTTCATTCTGCCATATTGTCCCATCTGTAGTTGGGAGACTTCAACCTTGTCATTTCAGAGACTTCCCTCCCTTTCTAGGCTTAGTCTGTAGAACCCTGCTTTAAATCTCCTCTAATCACTAGACCTCTCTCCTTGGATGCTGTAAACACTTTGGACTCCTTGTATCCGAAACAATACCTCTCTGATGAAGCCAATCGGTATGCTTCAGCTTCGGTGTTTGGGACCCCCCTGCCTTTATATTGAGACCTAGAACATAGCAGTTACCCTGCAGACACCTTCTGGAAAGATGAATGAATTCTTAGAGTTGCCCTGGATGGAGTTTTGAGGCCCATCTTTTGACTGGTCTCTAGGCCTGTACCACATTCAGTTAGCTGCTGAGGCACATAGATTCTGTGTCTAGTGTATTGCCTGTATTCCTTCCTGGATTCATGCCGCCATTAATGGGCTATTGTAGTCGGCTCCTAGCTGTTCTCTTTCTCCTTGTGTTTTTTGGATGTTGCTATTAGAGTAATGTTGATTTAATGATGACAAGTACATGTCAGGCCTCCAGTACTTAGGAAACACTGTGGACTCCACTATTTCTAAGTTATTGTGTGTATTTATACATATATTATAAATATATATAATATATATATGTTTTATATATATATATATATATATTTATATATACCTTTGAGTTAGTTCCTATATATTATCACCCATATACATAAAACTGAGACCCAGAGAATTGAATGTCTGAAGATCACGAAGCTAGTGGGTGGTAGGGCTGGCATTTTGAAGATGTTGCATTTCAGAGCTCAAGCTTTGATTACTGTGCTGTGCTGTCTTCCGCAGAATAAGTAACTGCTCATGTTGTTCCTATTCCAACATCTTACATAGCTCATTGCTGGGGGTCTTTTGGTCATTTTTAGCAGTGAAAATTAAACCCGAGGTCTTTGCGCTAAGTTGCACACCACGCTTTTTTATTTTTTATTTTAAGGCAGGGTCTTGCTAAGTCACCAACTTGCCCAGGTTGGACTCACACTTGGAATCCTTCTACCTCCAGAGTGCTGGGATTGCTAATGTGAGCCACCACACTTGGCTCATAGGTCATTTCAAATACAATTGGAGAACATTTATTCTTTTTTTTTTTTAAACCAGTGTCTCCCTTTGTAGTTCAGGCTGGCCCTGAGCTCACTATGTAGCCCAGGCAAGCCTAGAACTCACAGCAGTCCTCCTACCTTTGTCTCCCGAGTGCTGGGATTACAGGCTTGAGCTACCATGCCCAGCACTGTGTTATGTGGTTACTGGGGATCGAACTAGGGACCTTGTACTTCTAAGGCAGGCCCCAGAACCACTGAGCTAAATCCCCAGCCCAAACCTTTATTCTTAAATTTAGTATCCTCTATGAGCTGACCCTGTCTCTGTTATGTTTTTTGTTATTGTTGTTGTTCCAGATCTCCATTTTTCTCTATTCTAGACTGAATTTTTCTGTTGTGTAAAGATAGCTCTCCCAAGACTGGCAGTATAGCTGAGTGGTACAGTGCCTGCCTAGCATACACGAGGCCCTGAGTTCAATCTCCAGCACCACCAAAAAAACCCACCACCACTTCCAGGAATTATTGTGTTTGTTGTTTTGCTTGCTGCTGTAAATCCAGTTCACATGCCTTATTTTTTCCACTGGGTTGCCTGTACTTATTTCCTCCTCAGCATGTTCTGTGGCACTTAACACTTAGAGGGCAGTTATTATTTTATGTTTTAATCATCTTGACTTGAGAAATATCTTTTCTTTGTCTTCAGGCCTTGGACAATACATACTTTCAAATATTTTTTTCTTTACTAAATTTCTATGTGGGAACATTTGTTGAGTAAGTGAATTCAACTGTTCGACTATTAACCACAAGATTTTTGTAGGTGACTTTTTAGTGCGCTGTTTCTCATTTCCACGTGGTTTGATTGTTCATGATCCTAGTGCACAATATACATAGGAGGAACTGATGAAAAAACTTTTTAAAGCCGTTTCATTGATTTTAAGGAACGTTTTTCATGTGCTTAAATTTCCAATATTGAGTTTTTTATTTTTAAAAATATTCTTGTGTTTTAGAAACAAACAAGGAGATGTAGTAAATACAAGTAGTAAATTTTGGTTAAATAATCTTTGGAGCAATACCCACACTTTGGGCTGTTGTTTATAGTTTAGAGAATAGACTCAAGTTTCTACAGCTTCTGTCTTCATTGATGCTTACAATCTGTTGAAAGTGAGATGGTCAGAGTTAAGAGTCTCGTTTTTATTTTAGGGAAGAAATGGGACATATATCAGTTTTAATATGTAGGGTTTAAAAGTAATACATGAATTTAGAGTTAAAAGAATCAAGTTGCTGGCTTCTTCAAGTACAATATAATTTATGTACAGATTTGAAAATTACAAAACAGTATTTACTTTGTTAAGGAATATATACCCAAATAATAAAAATGTGACAATGTACAGTTGAGTCATAAATGACAAATTCAGGGAGGTGGTTGGTTAGCTTTGGAGGCAAGCTGGATGGAGATAGGATGAGGGAGTGATGCCAGAGCATATCTACCACGTCCATGTTTATTTCTACATTGAGTAGTGGGCGGATGGGTATTTTTCATTGTTTGCTCTACCTATTTGTTTAACTGAAAGAAATTTATAAGTTCAAATAGTAGAGTTTCCTACCTACCCTTAACCCTCTCCCTACTCCTTAGTTGAACTCCCAAAAGTGAGCTTTTTCTTGTTTTTTTTTTTTTGACATTTCCAGATA
Organism: Petromus typicus; assembly: GCA_004026965.1. Classification (NCBI taxonomy): domain Eukaryota; kingdom Metazoa; phylum Chordata; class Mammalia; order Rodentia; family Petromuridae; genus Petromus; species Petromus typicus. The sequence goes on along the minus strand of PVIR01001699.1, from coordinate 75,501 downwards.
TATCTATCTATCTATATATATATATATATATATGAATATGTTAATGTATAGAATTTCTCCTGCCTTTAAAAATGAAACAACCACTCCATTCCTTTTATATAATATATCTGTACAATTTTATACTGTGCCTTTTTACTTAATATAGCTTAACAAGTATTCCATACCATACATTAAGTGTATAATTTTAATAAAAAATAGATTTTGGGGGTATTTTTGGTAGCACTGGGGACTGAACTGTGGGCCTCACATATCCTAGGTAAGCAGTGTACCACTGAACTATTTTCGCAACCTAGAGTCTACTTTTCACCATTAATAGTTACTATCGTCTTTACCAGTTACAGTCTAGACTTTATTTGCTAATAAGCAAATGCATTGGTTCTGCTGTATCACATTTGCCTAGCCACCAGGAAATTGAAGTTTCTCCTTCATTCCTTTCAGCAAATATTCCTGAGGCTTCCCAGAGTGTTTTTCTGGGTAATCTTTCTGGCTCTTTCAGTTTGTGGGTTCCCTCTGGGAAGGTGGGAGGAAGGAAATTTGGGCTTCAGAGCTTGGGTTTTCTCCGCCACTAACTCAACATTGTAACCTCGGTAATTGCCTAATGCTAGATTTGTATTAAGAATTAAATGAAGCTGGGCATAGTAGCTCATGGTTATAGTTCCATTTCTTCTAGAGGCTGAGGCAAAAGAATCACAAGTTCGGGACCAACCTGGGCAACTTAGCTAGAGCCTGTCTCAGGATAAAATAGAAAGAGCTGCGGGTTTACCTCAGTTGGTAGAGCCCTTGCTTGGCAGCTGGGTTCAATCCTCAACATATACACAGTGAGGGGGTGAGGTGCAAAGTAAAATGTGAACTGTTTTTATTAATTACTGATTGCTCAGCTGTCTGCTCCCCGGTGTCTGCCAGTCTTCAGTCAGCCAGCCCCACCTTCACCACTGAGCTCTTTAGCCTTGAGTCTGTGCAGCTAGTGAGAAAACCTCATTCTCTATTTCAGGATATGCTCTTTCAAAGGCTGTTTCCCCCAGTGATGCACTGTATACCACAGCTGCTTTATTTCAGGAGTACCTGGGCTCTACACAGCTGGGGCAGGGCAGATAGTAAGAGGATGGCCTGTCTGGAATTAGGGCAAACCCGACCATTCTTTCTGTCCAGAGCCGGCCTCTTGGCTAGAACTCTTTCACATGTTTTTCTTCATGCAGGACCCACCCCCACCCCAGGCTCCTTTGTTCACCCTGCCTCCTCTTACCTTGGGGAGGGTATGTCCTTAAATGTGTCTCAGTCCAGTTGAGGTGAGATCAGACATTTGGCTCTTTCTCGTGGGGCTCCTGGGCAGCACTTCAAGCAGGGGATGTGGCCCCACATCTATTTTAAGGACTCTTCCGAACTCAGTGTGACTGATAAGCCCCATAAACATTTTATGGTGGTTGGGAAGCCAGTCAGTGTCCCCTGAGCACCAGAGGATCCCTGAGGGCACTGACAGCTCTAGCCCAGACCAGACACCTTGTTATATTGGTCACATTCAAAGCTAACTTTGAATAGCAGTTTCCATTACAGCACGATTTTCACATTAATCATTTCATTTAACTCCAAGGCAGAGATCAGTATCTCATTTCAATTTTTCCAATGAAGAAGCAGCATTAGACACGAGGATGGAGCTTCCTTTTGCTCACGTTTCACTCATACCCAGCTGCCCTCTTGCCAGATGGAAAAGGCTCATACTTTTTACTGTTCAGCTGATATTGTATCAGCTGTCATAAAGGGATTTATGTTAAGTTTGGGGTGAAGTTAATAGTATTGAAAATTGTTGAATAATTTCTTTTAAATCTGGGTCTCCCTGTTACTCTGTAGATTCATGTGAGCTGTAAATAATGTTGTGTGAAACATATGCACAGATGCATATATTTACATTGTTCTTTTTTCAGGGCCACAATGGATACTGCTGGTCACAGTCTTGTCCTTCTACAGCAGCTGAACATGCAGCGAGAATTTGGTTTTCTGTGTGATTGCACAGTTGCTATTGGGGATGTTTACTTCAAAGCCCATAGAGCAGTACTTGCTGCTTTCTCTAACTATTTCAAGATGATATTTATTCACCAAACAAGGTAAGAATGTTTTCTGTTTGTTTTTGGTTTTTTTGAGACAGGGTCTCTCTATGTAGTTCAGGCTGGCCCTGAGCTCACTAAGCTGGACTAAGTTTGTAGTCCAGGTAAGCCTCAAACTCACAGCAGTCCTCCTGCCTCTGCCTCCCGAGTGCTAGGATTACAGGCGTGAGCCACCATACCCGGTATAGTGGTATGTGGTACTGATTGCTAGTGGGCATGAGTCTCCATGCCCGATATTGTTGTATGGGGTTACTGGGATCAAACCACGACCTTGCCGCAGGCACTGAACCACTGAGCTAAATCTCTGGTCCTGTTTTTTATTTTTTGAGACAGTCTTATTTTGTAGTTCAGGCTTGTCCTGAACTCCTTATGTAACCCAGGCTGGCCTCAGAACCCCTGATCCTCCTGCTTCTGCCTCCTGAATGCTGGGATTATAGGCATGAGCCACCACGTGTGGTAAGAATATATTTTTGTTAATCAGAATTTTTAATACTGTGTGTATTCTATTTCATGGAATCTTTATTATAAAGTAACCCTAAAAAATAAAAATAATTATAATGTTATATATATTGATAGTTAAACCTAGTACATATAACCTATAGTAGAAGATAAAATGAATATAATTATAGCTAAAATTTAATGGAAGTTTATTCCATACTCAGGTACTAAATCCTGTGATATAAATGCTTCTGTTACTCCTATGTTAAAGGAAACTGAGACTGAATTAAGTAACTTGGCCAAACAGGAGTGTGTAGCTAATATATTGGACTCAAATGCAGACCTGTCTAAAGCCAAAGGTCCGTGTTCTTAATCATGAAGTTGTTGAATTTTATTCCATAACACTTTCATAGCAAGGTTTCAGTGACAATTCTACCTGCCATATATCCTATATTACAATTCAAATTGATTGTTCAGATATTTGTAAAGTGCCCATATGCCTGGCCCTGAGGTAGACCCCAGTAACAGGCAAGTTATACATTCTGCTCTCAAGATATTCATAATCTGATAATGAATGTAAAACAAGTAATCACAATGTAATTGACCTCTCCATGTTTTAGTTTCCTTGTAACCCTTGAGTATTAGAAGGTTAAGTGAATTAATAATATTAAAATGTTTAGAACAGAGCTTTGCGGTTAATAACAATGTGATAGTCTGTCATGAAAGTATGTACAAGGTAGGACAGGATTTTAGCAGTCGTATTTGAGAAGATTGGAACGATCTATAAAAAGGGCTGGAATCTTGAAAGATCGGAAGGAATTTTGCAGATGTTACAGAGAAATGTAGGAAGGCCCACTGAGGGCAGAGAGGAAAAAATGGCATGAAAACATACAGGTGTGAATTAAGCTGTGAGCATCAGACAACAGAGTAGGTCACAATAATTGGGACGTATGTGGAGAAGAGGCCAGAGCATGGGACAGGTGATGGTCAGCCTTTTCCACCTATTCAAAGGCTTTCTCCTCAAAGTGCTGCTGTAGATGGGCTGCACCACATTGGAAGTGCCACCACCTCCCAGTCTCCACTGAGAGCTGCGAGTTGGTCCAGCTGCTAAAGCACTAGCTATGTCCCCAGAGCAGGGCTAAGCCTAGGAGTGACAGGTGAAGCCAGCCTGGAGTGTCTCTGCCTGAGCAACTTAAAACTCAGTTAACGGAGCTCTGAGCTGATGGCCAGCAACACCTGTCAGATAGGTAGGAAGAGTTGAGTGGGGGGAGGGCATCCTGAGGAGCAGGGCCGAAGGAGGGAGTGGACACTCTCTGACGCACTGCTGTAAGTTGTGTCTCAGGAAAGGTATATCTATGACTGATGGCCTTGTTCTTTGATATGCAGTGTTCTCCAAAGGGTGTCTCTACTCTAATATTACAGAGAGGTTTCCTGATCTCTTCTTACACTGTTAATTTTTTGTTAACTGAGTTCTAGATTCATATGTAAATTTGCATTTGAGATTGTTTCAGAACCTCATTCATTTGTTGACAGTGGAAGGAATACCTTGTCTGTAGTATACTGTCACTGCTGGCCTGAAAACCTGGAGAAGAAGCTTAGTTTTCTTCTTTGCATAGATCAGAAAAACTTAAAAAGCTAAATATACTGAGGTCGGTCATTGGCCTCAGCAGATAAAGTGAGCTGATAGTGTTAATTCAGATTGAAGAAATTATCTGAATCTTGGTTTGTGTAGATTTACAATCTACATGCAGTATTTGTAAAACAGATAGTTTTTACAGTTCCATGTGTGTACACAGGCTCCTCCCACCCCTCCACATCCATTAGTTACTCAACTTTGTAAACTGGCATCATAACATTCCAACAATGTTTTGTTTTGCCTTGTTTTGGTTTTTAGCTTTTTGAGACAGGGTCTTGGTTTGTAGTTCAGGCTAGTCCTGAGCTCACTATATAACCTAGGCAAGCATGGAACTCAGTGCAGTTCTCCTGCCTCTGCCTCCTGAGTGCTGGGATTACAGGCATGAGTCACCACGCCCAGCATTGTGGTATATGGTACTGATTGCCAGTGGACATGAGTCTCCACAGCCCGGCATTGCTGTATGTGGTTACTGGGGATTGAACTAAGGACCTTGTGTTAAATCCCCACCCTGCAAATCCTTTTAAAATTTTAAACCATATACCAGCTTTTTGGTTGAAATTGTATAGGATAAGTTAAATTGCATTCTCTTAACCAATATGAGTGTATTTCTGTAAGCATAGTTATATTGAAATAAAGTTGAGAAAGAAAAACAAAAACTCATTTATTCATTTGTGATTTAAAGAATAGATATAAGTTGAGTATGGTGGCACATGCCTGTAATTCTAGCACTCAAAAGGCTGAGGCAAGAGAATTGCCTTGAGTTCAAGGGGAGCCTGAACTACGTAGTGAGACCCTTTCTCAGCAACAACAACTAAAACCAGAACAGATATATCTGGGCTAGGAATATAGCTCAGTGGTAGAGTGCTATTTGCCAGGCCCTGGGTTTGATCTCTAACACTATAAAAGAAAAAAAAAAATATTTTGGAAGCCAAAATAAAGCTTTAATTTAAATATTTCCAATTTTGTTGGACTTCTAAATTTTAAAAATAATTTTTATTGTGGGACCTATGTGTGTTTTTTTTTTCCATTTTAGTAGATGTTATGGCACATGCTTGTAATCCCAATACTCTGTGAGGCTGAGGCAGGAGGATCACACATGTAAGCCTGTGTGAGCAATATAGCAAATTAGTGAGACCCACTCTCAAAAATAAAAACATGGCTGGGGCTGGGGAGTTAGCTCAGTGGTTCCAGCGCCTGTCTTGCAAGCGCGAGGACCCTGGTTCGATCCCTGGTAACCACATACCATAGTGGGTGTGGAGGCTCATGCCCAGCAGCAACCAGTACCACATACCTCAGTGCCGGGCGTGGTGGCTCATGCCTGTAATCCCAGCACTCAGGAGGCAGAGGCAGGAGGATTGCTGTGATATGAGTTTGAGGCTGAGCTCAGGGCCAGCCTGAACTACAAAACGAGACCCTGTCTCAAAAAACCTAAAAAAAATAAATAAATAAAAATAACAACATGGCTGAGGATATATGCAATAAAGACCTTGGGTTCAATCTCCATTACTACAAAAAAATTCACCTTTAATTATGTAATTCAGTGGCAGTACTTACGTTTCACTATAGGGTTATACAACCATCACTACTATCCATTCCCAAAACTTGTTCATCACCCCGACAGAAATTGTGCTGATTTTAAGCAGTTACAACCTGCTCCTCTTCAAACTCTCCCACTGTGAGTCTAATTTCTGTTTCTGAATGTGCTTATTGTAGATCTCATATAAATAGTACATATAATTTTTGTCCTTTTGAGTCTTGATTGACTTACTACCATATTTCTTGGCGTCGTCCTTTTACAGCATGTGTCAGAGCTTTTTTCCCCCAGAGTAAGCCAGCTTAATTTATTTGAAAAATGTACAGTTTTGTTGCTAGTCTGAGCTGGATTTCTAGGAATTCTTTTCCTTTTCTATTTTTTCTTTTTTGTATTGGAGCTTTATTCCTTTTTAATGGCTGAGTAATACTCTGTGTGTGTGTGTGTGTGTGTGTGTGTGTGTGTGTACACACACACACACACACACACACATACCACATTTTATTTATCCATCATCTTTTGTGGATACTTAGATTGTACCTCTGGTACTGTGAGTAAGCTGCAGTGGACACCGGCATAACATAACTGTTTGAGTCCGTATGTTTAGTGTTTTTGAGTTTTTGTCATATACTTAGTAGACTATTGAATTCATTAAGAGCATAGTATCTGTTTTAGCCACCTGCAGGCATATTGCTTAGGAATCATTTAATGTTGAACTAATCGGGAGATCAACTAGTAGACTGAAAACATCAGGGCTTGTTACGGTCATAAACTGGTGTGAGGAAAATGGCAACTTGTTACTGTGTTTCTTCAAAGTGGTGGGCTAAATTTAAGGTACTTAGGGTGAAATTGCTTTAGCCCAAGACTCTGCTGGTGACTAAGAAGGCCGCTAGATTGTGTCTCATTGCGTATGGGGGTCTGTTTTTGTTAACAGTGAATGCATAAAAATACAACCAACTGACATCCAGCCCGACATATTCAGCTATCTGTTGCATATTATGTACACGGGGAAAGGGCCAAAACAGACCGTGGACCACAGTCGTCTGGAGGAAGGGATCCGATTTCTTCATGCTGACTATCTTTCCCACATTGCAACTGAAATGAATCAAGTGTTTTCACCAGAGACAATGCAGTGCTCAAATTTGTACGGCATTCAGATTTCAACAGCCCAAAAGACAGCTGTCAAACAAAGTCTGGAGGTGAAAGAAACTCCTTCCACCAGCAGCGGAAACAGAGCTGCTGCCCAGAGTGACCACCCCCAGTTGCAGCTTTCTCTCGCTATTGGGCTAGATGATGGCACTGCGGACCCGCAGAGGGCCCGTCCCACTGCCCAGGCCTTAGAGGAGCACCAGGAGCCCCCAGTGTCCATCAAGCAGGAAAAGTGTGACCCAGAGCCTGTGACATCCCAGAGCAACCCCTCACCCTCTTCAGAGGCAACAGACCCCACTTTCATAGAAAACAGTATCAAAATACACTTGTGTCATTACTGTGGCGAACGTTTTGATTGCCGTAGTACCTTAAGACAGCATCTCCATACCCACGTATCTGGATCGCTGCCTTTTGGTGTCCCTGCATCCATTCTTGAAAGCAATGACCTTGGCGAAGTCCATCCACTTCATGAAAGCAGCGAGGCTCTTGAGTGCCGCAGGCTAAATTCCTTCATTGTCAAGGAGAATGAACAGCAGCCGGACCACTCCAGCTGGAGCGCCACAGAGGCTTTGCAAATCAGTCAAGTATCTCTCATTTCCAAAGACACAGAACCTGTGGAATTGAATTGTAACTTTTCCTTTTCCAGGAAAAGAAAAATCCTTTGTACCATCTGTGGTCATAAATTTCTTCGAAAGAGCCAGTTGCTAGAACACATGTACACACACAAAGGTAAGCCTTATAGGCACAGCCGGTGCCAAAGGCTTGCCAGCGCCCTGGCCCAGAGATTCCAGCCGTACCCCGACAGCTGGGCTGGGGTCCCCCTGAGAAGCTCTCGCTTGTCACAGGAGCACTTAGATCTGCCTTGTGCCTTGGAGTCAGGGCTCACGCAAGAAAGTGTGGACACTATCCTAGTTGAATAGCAGCAGCAACTCAGAGTTCTTATGCTCATCTTTTAAAAAATCCAGTGACATTGTTTATTCTTAAATTATTTTCCTTCTCAAGTTTTATTGACTTTTATTACCATGTTTTCATAGCTTCAGTGTTGCATACATTAGCTCTTCTTCCTGTGGCAACCTTTTCAGCCAGTTCGAGGGATTTCTCAGTGCCGTGAACTTTCCATAAATTCAATCACAGCTTAAAAAGCAGAGTAGAAATTTGGAAACTTTAGACTAACTTCATATTTTAGAATACAGGTTGCAGAATCAAAAAAGTGGGTTATGGAGTAAATGAAATGTGTTTTAAAGAATAGGCTGGAAATGGAGCTCAGAGGCAGAATGCTTGTCTCGTTTGCATGAGGCATTTTCAAACCTCAGAACCCAAACCAGAGAGTGATTCTGAATCCTCACTCTTGGTTTATGTTTCATGAGGTAAGTCCCGATGAACACTTTAAAAATACTTAGTTCCATGTAGGAAATTATTTTAATGTATAGCTATATATTACAATGTATAAAAAATTTGGATTTGTGGGTAGTACTGGGGGTTGAACCTAGGGGGTCCCTACCAATGAGCTTCATCCCCAGCATTTTTAATTTTCTTCATTTTGAAGCAGCGTTTTATATATCCAGGTAGCACTTGAATTTCTAGTCTCCTTGGTTCAGCATCCTATAGTGCAAAGATTACTAAGACTTACTTTAAAGACATGGCTGTACCAAATCATAAGTAATTTTAGCTTTCTACTTACATGGCTTTTTTTAACTTAACATTAAATACGCCTCATTTTTAAGAAAAATATTTCAGTTTAAAGAGTAGGAGGCAGGGATTTAACTTGGTGGTATTGTGCCTGCCTTGCCAATGCAAGGTCATGAGTTCGATCACCATACCACAAAAAAAAAAAAAAAAAAAAAAAAAAAAATTCTGAAAAGAAAGTAGGTTTTTACCTATATCCACAGGTTTACCACAGGTTTTTACCTATATCCATAGCATTTTTTAAAAAAATTTATTTATTTTTCTCGAGCTTTTTTTTGTTTTTGTTTTTGTTGAGACAGGGTCTTGCTTTGTAGTTGAGGCTGGCCCTGAGCTCAGCCTCTAACTCACATCACAGCAATCCTCCCACCTTTGCCTCCTGAGTGCTGGGATTACTGGTGTGAGCCACCACACCCAGCACTGTGGAATGTGGTACTGATTGCTGCTGGGCAGGAGTCTCCATGCCCAGTATTGTATGTGGTTGCCGGGGAATCGAACCCAGGCCCTTGCAAGATAAGCGCTGGAACCACTGAGCTAACTCCCCAGCCCTACCAGTGATAGAACTTCTGGAGCATTTCTGTAGAGACTGTAAGAGCAGTTTGAGATTTGTATGACCAAATGAGTTTAAAAAGGAAAATGTTAACATACAAATCATTTTTTTTTCTACCCTCATTGCGAGATTTCCTAGGTTGTCTAGGTCGATGTTAATTTTCTAAAACTCATTTGAAAAATAATTTTTCAGTGGCATAGTTTTCACTTCTCCTGTTCTATAAAACCAGCAAAAGGAATCTGTCTAGTGTTCTGAGTCCATGGTGGTAGTCTTCTTGTTGTGAATAAACTTCATTTCTTTTTATAATAGTGACACATAGAAAGCTAAACCCTCAGAAAAATTAAAGTTGATGGAGTAAGTGATAGATTTCCCTGCTTCTATACTTGAGAAATACTTCATCAGAACAGACAGATATAACCTGTTTTTGTAGTATTGAGATACTAATAGTCAAAGATAATAATAAAGGCTCCAAAAGAGCTTTATCCATATACCTGTAATCTCAACACTCAGGAGGCTGAGGCAGGAGGATCCTTGTAAATTCAAGGCCAGCCTGAACTGCATAGTGAAAGCCTGTCTCAAAAAAACAAAATAGGGCCGGGGATTTAGCTCAGTGGTTCAGGCGCTTGTCTTGCAAGTTTAAGGACCTGGGTTTGATCCCCGGTAACCACATAACAATACTGGGTGTGGAGACTCACCCCAGCAGCAACCAGTACCACATACCACAGTGCCGGGCATGGTGGCTCACGCCTGTAATCCCAGCACTTGGGAGGCAGAGGCAGGAGGATTGCTGTGAGTTCCAGGCTTGCGTCAGCTGCACAGTGAGCTCAGGGCCAGCCTGAACTACAGAGAGACCCTGTCTCAAAAAAAAAAAAAAGTCAAACCAGCTAAGTGTGGTGGTGCACACCTCAGATTCTACCTGCATGGGGGGCTGAGGCAGGAAATTACAAATCTGAGGCTAGGAGCTGGAGTTAGGGCCCAGTGTGGAGCCCTTGCTTAGCATGTGTGAGCCCTGGGTTCAGTCCCTCCCACCACCAAAAAAAAAAGTCAAACACTTTCCTGAGTCTTCATATTTCATTTTAGAAAGTGGGAAAAACTTTATTTTATAGGGAAAAAAATTACAAACGCTGAATTCCAGAAAGCCAAAAAGGTTTTTCCCTCATTATTCATTCTGTAGACATTTTTAAAAAGTAACTGCCATAATCCTAATATTTGGCCCTAAATTTCACCATACTTTTTTTTTAAATACATGATTTCTCACTTTAAAAAAATCTACTTTGTATTTAAAAAGTTCTTCAGCTAAGAACTCCAGTCTTCCTACATCATCTGCCAGGTGGAGCTATACTACTAACTAGTACCCTAGGAATACTATATAGCATAGCTTGTGTAGTGTTACCAAACTTAAAACTGGAGACGCCATACATTCCGATCATTGTAGCAGGTAGGCACTTCTCCATTGGATGAGATTTAAATTATCCTTTTTTCCCAGATTCTACATGTAGTTGTTTTCTTGAGAAAAGTAAAGAATATTGATTTGCCTTTATTACATATGACAGAACTCGGTATCTAAGTGTAGCCTCCCTATAACAAAACCACAATTGCTTGATAGGTAACTTTTAAGATTGTTACCTTTTGCTCTTACTTAGTGATTTCCCTTTTGTTAGTGAAAATAAGCAATGCCTACCTCACAGAGATGTTGTGAGGATTTGTAGTGAAATTGTGTTAACTTTTGTCAGTATTATTGATAAAGATTAACAATATAAAAAACTATTCTATAGCTAAACCTATGAACTTCAGAGTTCCAATGTGTAAATTTTAGAATGTGTTAGTAGCAGACATGTACTGTTTAATATTCAATAATTGACAAAACCTTTTTACAAATGCTCTAAAAAAACAATATTAAATTGCTTGAATTCCTATTCACTTATAGTGCAATTTTCACTTTTTTCTTCAGGCTGCAAAGGAGAAAGCTATTGAAATAAAACTGCCAATTTCAGCTTTATTTAAACTTCCCTCAAATCTGTTGTTTTCACATGAAAAAGTAATAGATTATGAAGACATTACATTTTCATTTCCTTGATGGAGATGATCTGACTAGTAGATATAGGAAATTCAACAAGGATATTACAGAGTATTCACTAATATCTTTAAAAATAGTTACTGAAGGGCCGGAGATTTAGTTCAGTGGTTCCTGCGCCTGTCTTGGAAGCGCAAGGACCTGGATTCAATCCTGGTAACCACATACAATACTGGGCATGGAGACTCACTCCAGCAGCAACCAGTACCACATACCACAGTGCCGGGCGTGGTGGCTCAGGCCTGTAATCCCAGCACTCGGGAGGCAGAGGCAGGAGGATTGCTGTGATGTGAGTTTGAGGCTGAGCTGAGGGCCAGCCTGAACTACAAAGCGAGACCCTGTCTCAAAAAAACCCGAAAAAAAATAGTTACTGAAAAAGTTTTCACAGAAACTGACAGAAGTTCATCTTGTGGAAGAAAATAATCTGAAAAATGTGTAACTCCATTAAAATTTATTTGTACTGTACAGACAAATCTTGATGTTGTAACTCAGGTCTTAGATGATAAATATCAATTTTTTTGTAGTAATTAAGGTTAACAGTAGGCCAGTGAAGAGTTTTCATCAAGTACCTTGTTCTTTGTATGTTTTAAACTAAATATTGGTCTGTGGCATTTAATATATATTTTAAATTCCTTAGAATGAAATCTGTAAATGATGATTCTCTGCTGTATATCTGTATGTGGTTTGGTTTTTTTTTTTTGTCATTTTTATAAATTAGTAAGGTTATTTGAGGTTACCCAGTCAGTCCTAAGCCTGGGTGTCTTAAATACAAGGAATCCCAAACTGTGAGCTTTATCTTTAAGACCTGGAGGACTCGATTGTGCTTAAGTAGATGTCCGTACTCGGTTACTTAAAATATACAGCCCCTGTGCAGTTGATTTTCACTGTCATAAGCTCCTCTCTTGTGCCAAATAATTTAGTCAGAATAGATGAAAGTATAAACTTGAAATACTTTAAAAGAAACATATCATTAAAAACTTGTATAATAAAAAAATAGTCACTGAAGAAATCAAATTGCAAGTAAAACATAGCAAATAGAGGAGACTGAAATGAAGAATACATTGTATATACAGTCTTCCCCCTAAGTACTGTGAATTTTATTTAAAAACCTTTTAGAAAATTTATATCTTCTAGTTGGAATAGAAATAATGGATTTTATGGATTTTATTAAGATGAATAAATAAATGTGACTTAATCACAAAACCATTTATTGTGTTCTTATTTTATAGCAGTGTCTATTAATTGTTGTCTTCCTAGTGTTGAAGAGGACAGTCTGTGCTGGGTAGTGTTTTGAAGGTGTGATTTAAGAAAAGTTCCAATCGACCCATTTTACCAACCACAGTCTGTTGATGTCCTGATCGAGGGCTTTCTAGTCTCAAAGTTGGCAGGCTTGAGACCAAGAAAAGCCGGTGTGAAATTTCCATCACTATCCAGAGAAAGGGATAATGAGTCAGTAAAGGAAAGGGTCAGTATCCTAGATCAAGCGGTCAGGCTGGAGAAGGTCACCCTTTTGTTCTCTTCAGGCTTTCAGTTGACTGGTTGAGGGCTGTTGTACACTGACTCACATGGCAACCTTACCAGAAACTCACAGATACACCCAGAACGTTTGACTAAATAACTGTCCCTGTTGCCCTGGTCAGCTGTCACAGGAAACTTGGCCCTACAGAGCAGGTGTGGAGGAAGGCTGCTACTGGCATCTAGTGGCCACGGGCTAGGTATGCTGCATCTTGACCACGCTGAGGAAGAATTACCCACCTCAGAGTGCCAGCACAGCTGAGGAGGACCAGTGCTGGTCTACAAACTTAAGGTTTGGGGGTAGTTGTCAGGAATGAACACAAAGAATTTGAGATATTTTTTTTTAAGACAGGGTCTCACTTTGTAGTTCAGGCTGGCCCGGAGCTCAGCCTCAGACTCACATCACACGAATCCTCCTGCCTCTGCCTCCCGAGTGCTGGGATTACAGGCGTGAGCCACCACGCCCGGCACTGTGGTATGTGGTGCTGGTTGCTGTTGGGCGTGAGTCTCCACACCCAGTATTGTATGTGGTTACCAGGGATCAAACCAGGGCCCTTGTGCTTGCAAGACAGGCGCCAGAACCACTGAGCTAAATCCCCGGCCCTCAGAATTTGACATTTCTGTCCCAGTAGTTTGTGGAATTTATAATGTTATAATGGCGTATGTGATGCGTTTGTTCTGAACTAAACTGTGTTGTCCTGTATCTCATCTTAAAAACAGCTTCAAGTGCGATTATTTAAAATCTGAAATGTCAGTATACTGACTTTAGAAAGACATTTTAAAATCTATTCATGTTTAAATAAAATTTAAAAAACTAATAATAAACTATTAAAGTTATTTAGAAAGACACTTTTAGATCTATTCATAATATGTTTAACTAGAAGTCCCTCTAAAGTCTTGAAATTAAAATGTCAAAATAGGCTACAATTTGTGTACATTCTTAAACTGGCCAAAAGGTGGCACCAGTGCACCTTTTGAAAATATACATGGTACTCAAATTTTACATTTCTCTTAATTATTTTGTGAGTTTTCTACTTCTGGCTTGTGCTATAGTTTGTTATCAAACTAACAGGCATTTTCCTAAAATTTAATAGTAAATATTATAAGACTTTGATATCCCTCTTTGATCCAGATACCTCTAATTTACTGTAAATATATTGTATCAGCAGATAATTGAGATTGATATTGAACATTTTTAGAGTTTTATAAATTATTATCATTTCTTTGTAGTTCAGGCTGGCCCTGAGCTTACTCTGTAGCCCAGGCAAGCCTTGAAATCACAACAATCCTCCTGCCTCTGCCTTCCGAGTGCTGGGACATCTTAACTGACACGGTGGTATGTGGTTCTGATTGCTGGTGGGCATAAGTCATCATGCCCAGCACTGTTGTATGTGTTTACCGAGGATCAAACTCAGAACCATGTGCCTGCAAGGCAGGCCCCGAACCACTGAGCTAAATCCCTGGCCCCTAGTCAGATTGTGTGTGCTAATAGCCTTTGCAGAGTGAGGCCTGAGTGTGTAGTGTAGCTGCATTTTTTAGGTAGTGGAAGCCATATAATACTAAGCTTCAACCATATGTGGATTTAAAAAACCTTGGGGCTGGGAGGGAATGACTTTCATAAAGATGAAAAAGAAGCTGTAGTTGTTTTTTGTTTTCTTTTAATGAAAGACTTTGTCTTTAAAATTACAGAGACACTATTTTCTTCATATAAAAACAATAGGATACCTATACTTTTTAGAAAATGATTATACAGGCCCCCTTAAAGAAAAATGCGCCTCATTCTATGGTTTCAGGGAGGTTCGTTGGAAAAAACCTATCTGGACTGATTCAGCCCTCTGCGTTTGGTTCACAGTACAGATTACTGTCACCAGTGTGTGTTCCTGCACTCTTACCTATTCTGTCATGATTCTTTAGAAAATAAAGACTTACCTGTTACTTCATAAGGAGAAAATACATTTGTAAAAGTAAGGGGAAAGGCTTTGAAATGCAGACTAAAATGTCATTTTGTCTTCCTGAGCGACTTCTCATTTCCTAACACTTCTTTTTTCACATATGTGCAATGTGGGGCTGTGAGCTCAGTGGCTCCGGTTCCCTCTGTCCACCACAGTATTCGAGAGTGTGGGAGGAAAGGCGTGGAAAGAGACTTTTTACTTACAACCTGTCTTTGCAGAGCTCCCGGGCCTTGCTGGCTGCACAGAGCTCGCACACAGCAGGGTGTGCGGGCAGCACTCAGAAGGCCCTCCTGGCGTCGACCTGTGCACTGCAGCCCCGCCTTTCTTTGCCGCGGCTTAAACATTGAAATTAAGCCTTTATTTTGAATTTGTGCATCAAGCAACAATTTTCTACTGATTTAGGAGATACTAAACTAAAATATGTAGATGATATAGAAACCAGAATGAGATTTAGAATCCTTCCAGAGCAACACATCAATCAGACATTGAGAGAATAAATGGAAACCCACAAAATCAAAAGAGACGATTCTAAGCAAATTCACTCTGCAATCAGGGAAATCACCGATAGGACTCTCTGTGGCATATCTGGACAGACAAAAGACCAGAAAGGCAAGTTGACTTTATTTTCTTACCTGAATTGAGTAAAATGCAATTGGTTTGTCCTTCTATAGACATCAGCTTTCTGCCATACTAGGGTATAATTCACCCATTATGTCCAGAGGGGGGCAGTTCTCCAGTCTGGGTTGACCTTCTTAAACAGATGTGATACTCTGACTGAAGACTCATGCTGCAGTGGAGTTCCACATCCTGAGCTTTGTATGTGAAGCTGTGTGACGTTACACATACGGGCTGCAGCTGTATTATGAAGATGGTTGATCACCAGTGTGACCCGGAGGTGGCCATAATGACTACACCTTCCCATGACCTGAGGTACAGATATCAAAGCAGGCATTTAGATGTGACCGTAGCTCAGTGACATAATGGTGTACGAAGGATGTGAGAGGCCCTGGACTCAGTTGTGCATGTGTGCGTGCATGCCATACATACAGGCGTGCAATGACTGTAACTGCTGTGGTGTCACAGTGTTCTCTTCTCCAAGGAGGGCAGAACAAAATACAGGGCCCAGGGTTACCACCACAAGCATCACTGAAAACATGATACCCGCCTGTAATCGCACTGCCATGATATCAGGCCTGAAGATCCTGTTGAGTTTAGCCATAAAGCAGATCTGGAGAAAGTGCATTTAGTCTTGCAAATGTGCAGAGACTGTTAGACACTCTGTCCTCGTCACAATAGGTTAAAATACAGAGACGGTTTTAAGGCTGGAGGTTCTCCCAGATAGGGCTGCCTCACCAACCTCACCTGGGTTTCTTTTTCAAATATTTATTGGTACATTATATATACACATCATCATCGCATTCAACATTGAGTTTGTGCCAGAATATGACACTTCTTCTCATTTTTCCCCTTCCTCACCCACCCTGCAAACCCCGACCCCCTTATACATAAGCTTTGTTTCCTTTATTACTATTACACTTTCCCCCTTGTTATTTATCCCTACACTCTACTTCCTTTTAAATCTTTTTTGTTTCACAATATCTACTAGAACTCATTTACATCTTCATTTTCTTATACCAGAGAAAAGATACAATATTTACACATCTGTGACTTATTTATTTCACTTATGAGGCTGTCCTAAAGGTACATCCATTTGAGTATGAATGACTAAATCTTACCATTTTTTATGGCAGAGTAATACTCCATTCTATAAAAGAACCACATCTTCTTTATCCAGTCGATGAACATTTTGGTTGTTTCCAAGATTTCGCTATCACAAACTGAGCTGCTATAAATATGGGTGCACAAATGTCACTGTGATATATGAATCTTTTAATTGTTTTGTGTATGTACTTAGCAGAGCAATGGCTGGGTCAAATGGGACCTCCAGTCTTAGCTTTTTGAGGAATCACCACACTGATTTCCACAGAGATTGTACGAGTCTACACTCCTCCCAACAGTGGAGAAGGGTTCCTTTTTGTCTGCAGCCTCGCCAACATTTGATCCGACTGTGCTGTTTGAGTGCCTCACTTGGGGTTTGTTCCTTGTTCATAGTGCCTGCACCCAACTTGCCTGAGGAGTTTATGAAAGTGTAGTGTCCACATGTACAGACACCAGAGCTCAGGAATTTAAACCCTGTAACCTTAAACTTGCAGAAAGAAAAGAAAGTACATACAAAATGATTGGGGACTCTAGACTTTAGCATGAAAGGTATATTTTAAAAGGATTGTCGGACTTGCCTGAGAGGACAAGCTTCAGAAAAGGTTTTATCTTTTACTACAAAGATTAATGAAACCTTAAATTCTGAAAGATGTGATATTAAGTAGTCTGTGCACAGTGCACAGTAGACATTAATAGGTAGCTCGAATAGGGAATAGGTTTAATTTTAGGACTTTGAAAGTACTATCAATTTTAACATGAGTCAAGGTTTGGAAAGTAGTCTTTCATAGAGCTCACTTCTTACCATTGGGTTGTACTGAAAACTATTGTTAATGTTGGCAGAATAAAATCAGCGCCTTGGTAAGCACACAACTTTTGAAATACCCAGCTTTAACAGGTGCCATCTGAATGAACGTTTTCATATTAAGATGGCTTGGTTATTTGGAAGACTGTAATGTTTTCTTGTGTGTGTATGTATGGGAATTGAACTCATGACCTTGAGCTTGCTAGGCAGGTACTGTGCCCCTAAGCTAAATCCCTGGCCCAAGAATTTTTGATAATTAATACAGTGTAGAAAAGACAACTGAGTAACAAGAACTGATGAAAGTGCCTCCTCCTGGCTCTCTCTGGGGCTCCAACCCAAGGCCCCGCTTATACTGGCCAGCTACGACTGCCCCGGCCTGGAAACTGTGCCTTTGTCAACTCATATGTCTTCAGACTAAAAACTGTTACTCAATTGCATCAGTTCACAGTTCTGGGTGTTTGTGTATGCCTTGCTAAATGTGTAGTCTTCTAGGCATGTGTTGGTGAAGTCTGTCCAGGATCTGGCAGGATGCAACTTCTGGTGGATCTAACCAAATGTTAGTGAAATGTGTGATCTTTGCTGTTTTAGGAAGCGAACATAATTTGTCACATTTCTTTTGAAAAACATGAATAAGTAAACAGGAGTTATTATAACATTTATTCTGTATTCATAATCAGTACATAAATAATTCAGCTTGAAATCTTTTCTCTACAGAATATTTCTTTTTATATTAGCATCTGATCCACAGTATACTAATTTTAATAAGAAAGAAAATGGAACTCTTACTTTCATAATAGCTCATCCACTTAACATTTTACAAACAATACATATGGAACATTAAGCAGGCCTTCTACACCTAATCACAAGTCAGAATGAATGCACTTTTTATTTAAGGACTGAATCTTTCAGACCGTTGCTGTACTCAGCTCACCTTCCCCACAGCAGACAGCACCAACTCCTGTCCTGGCTCTGCTGTCACCACTCCCTCACTGAGCCCCGAGGCAGCTAGACATTTCATCATCAAAGCGTTTGGTGTCACACACATCAAAGCGTTTGACACCAAAGTGTGACACCTAATGTATGCTGAACCAATGTGAATTTAATCAGCACGCCTACACTTTGTGTAGCTTCATTTTATATATTTTTGTAACTAAATAAAGATCACTATAATTCTTTTCAAAACTGTACCATAAAATGCACTGTAGGTTCAAATTTCAAATTCTGTGTAAAAAAAAAATTCCTAATGCACAATAAAACATCACAGGAATTTGAACCTAAAGAAATGTGAACTTAAATGTCGTATTTTAAAGATGGAGAAGTGGCAGGCAGAAAAGCCAAACCAGCTTGTATCTGGGATCAGGTAAATCAGAAAGGAGACTTTACAGACTTCAGTAAAGTTAACTTTAAAAGGATCTTTTCAAACAACAAGACTCAAATACTGAATCAGTATTTTTAAAATTCTGCTGTAAACCCCTAAAAAAATCCTTAACTATAAAAATAAGGCAACTTGAAGTTAGAAGTATATGGATGAAATTAACTTTGGACTAGTGTGGACGCCAGCGCCTTCTCGTGATCCATAGCCCCGAAGGCTCGCAGAAGCTTGTTCACGCGTGTCCAGTCTAATGGTGAGACAACAGTCTCCCGAGTGCGTCACAGTTTCTAAGGCCCTACTAAATAGTAGCCCAGTTAAAATCGCCCCAAACTCTGGTGTCAGATACATTATCTTGAAGGAAGATTATGCAGACAGCTCTTCCACAGAACTCTATTTGTGCCACATGCTTATTATTCTTTGAGCTAGAAGAGGTGGCAGGGAACATAATTTCTGTTTGAAAGTTCTTTTGTTTTTTGCTACCTTTACTTAAATGTTACCAGGTACTATTTTTATATCCTGTAAAGTGCTTTGAAAAAATGCTAAGTGAATAGTGCTGCATAAAATAGAAGGAAATGTTCATATTTTGTGTAGTAAGAAGCAAAGTGAATAATACTTGGCTTGGGGAACATAATATACTTAAAAGATTAGCATATATCTGATAAAGTCCCCCCAACTTGGAAGAAGTCTCATTTGGCCAGCCTGAACCACAAAGCGAGAACCTGTCTCAAAAAAAAGAAGTCTCATTTCAAAAGAGAAACTATATCCTTGCTAATAAATTTTTATTAAAAGCAGCTTTCGTACCACAACAAATTTATATGAAAATTAATTTGGTGTTTTTAAATTTAAATCTTAAATGACTGTTTTAATGTTATTCAGATATGAATGGAATCAGAACCTATTTATGTTCACTTAATGTTTTGCATGAAAGGCCAGATTGTTTATATACTATTACTTTATGAGAGGCTTCTAAACTGTCTAATTCTTATTTTTATAACACTAATATAGTTTTGATTACCTTATAATTTACTGTAGAGTTTGACAATGTAGCAGATGTATTAGATTAAGACCAATTAATTTCTAGATTTTTTTTAAATTTTATTTTTTAGTTTTTTAAGATAGGTTCTGGCTTTGTAGTTCAGGCTGGCCCCGAAATTGCTGTGTAGTGCAAACTAGCCTCGAACTCTTGGCAATCCTCCTGCCTCTGCCTCCCGAGTGCGTGCTGGGATTACAGGCATGAGTTAACATGCCTGGCATTATTGTATGTGGCCTGGCAATCGGCAATCAACTCGAGATCTTGTGCTTGCCAGGAAGACGCCAGAACCACTGAGTGAAATCCCCAGCTGGATTCTGTTTTTCAATAGAGATCCTTCTTATGTGATTTACCAGATTAGGTTGAAAAGAAACTGCTTAACAATGAATATAAGTAGAGTATACATCTCATCATATAAAAATAATCACTCATTATGCATTCTAATAAAAATACACTTATCAAACCACTGTGAACAAAACCATAGAAACCTATAACTAGATAAAAATTTTACTTTCTTAACCAAAAAATTCACATATTTATCATGTTTTTTAAATCCTCAAAATATGATTAAACCTTCCAAAATACCTATAGTAACTAGTAAGTGCTATATACTCTTTTTACTCTTTGCATTTCTCATTTTTTTTGACAATACTGAATCTTTGCTTTCTCATAAGAAACTGCTAAAAACATGTAACTACATCAGCTTGTTGCCATCTTTGTGATAAATGACAGGATTCTTCAAAACTGTAAAATTCACCAACCTTAATCAGGTTGATTAAATTGCTCATTTTTAAATATGATATTTGCTGGTAGCTATTGAAGTCCGTTAGCACCACATATAGGAAATTAAATTTTTTTTCCCCAGAGGAGATGTCTTAATCTTTTTTAATTAAAAAATGGTTAAGAGTTGTGGAATTGAAATAAATTGATCCCTCGAGCATGTGTTTTGAAAAAACCACTTTTGCTGTCGAATGGAAGGCTTTTCCCCTGAAGATCAGGAACGCGAAAGCAGGAGAATCTGCGGGAAATTCTTTCTTCAGCAAAGAATCTCACTAACATTCATCAGTTGCTTTTCTCCAGAGTCAGACTTGCTTGTCAGAGTCTCAGTGAGTATATACACACATAGGCACGCACATAAAGGAAACTACAGAAAAAATTAGTGTACACTTCTCTGTGCAACCCATTATAGTGCAAGAATCCACCAACATCATTTGCAGGATCTAACACTCTTTCCTCCAAGATGAAGCTCTTCAGTGCACTTCGGCCTTCACATTTCATCTGCTTAAGGCAGTAACACCATGACTCAGCTTAGACAGCGCAGGAATATACATAGGAACCTGACCGCTGAGGGAGGGAAGTGTGTCGCCGGACTGTGGCCATTTCACACAAGGAAACGCCGACCTAGGATTGCTTCCTCAAAAAATAGGGCAGTCACTGATGTAATAAGATGCATTTCTTAAAAACAGCTGAGTGAAATGCACATGAGCCCTTCTCATTTTTATAAGTATTAATTGGACTGAAAATCGTGAAAAGTTCACTTTCAACATTCGTGTAAAATACTTTTTACTGGTCGCAGCACATAGACATAATGATAAAACACCGACAATGAAAATGTGTGCACTAGCAATAACTGTACATGGCTTCAAAACTGTAAAATTCTTGGCCAAGAATAAACATTTTCACTAGAATGTTATCATTTCCTGGGACCTTCCACCAGGCCTGGCAGAATCAATCCACTCTCCCCTCTCTGAGGGGGAGCTGATGACCGGAGTCCTTTAGGAAAGTATTTCTGCAAGAGGACACTGTCTTATCCCATGAGGGTCACTCGGAGTTGGTCTTCTGATTAAAAGTACTGTTCCCTTCCTTTTAAAGTTGTCAGCAGAGAAGCCCACACTTCTCAGTCCATGCAGAAATGGGTATGTACAGCTCTGCGGGGGGCAAAGGAAGGTGCAGAGGAAACTGCACTTGGCCACTCCCACACTTCTGCACTTGGTAACTATTGCCTGTTCCAGGAACTTGGGAATGGCTTTTTAAGGGACTTAAGCAAAGCTAGAAAAATCACTTTTGAATTCCAGGATGCACATTCTGCACACTCCGCTGAAATTAGGAAAATGTAATATATTTTCTGAGGTAAGATTACTAGTGTAACAAAATTACACACTCACAAAAATAACTCACCTTATTCACCATT
Organism: Petromus typicus; assembly: GCA_004026965.1. Taxonomy (NCBI): domain Eukaryota; kingdom Metazoa; phylum Chordata; class Mammalia; order Rodentia; family Petromuridae; genus Petromus; species Petromus typicus. The sequence continues at coordinate 53,760 of PVIR01001699.1, read as the reverse complement.
TTAAACAATATAAAAGTGCACTGTAAAAAAAAGTCTTTGAAAACCAAATGTGATGTTGACCTGTACACGGGGTTGAACTGTGAAAAGGAAACCAGAGCTTGTAATGCCAGAGAAAAGCTGTTAAAAAAAGCTTATGGTGTATTGTAAGTGCTCAGTAAATACATCTCCTTCCCCAAAGACTCCAATCTCCATTTAGCAAATCCCAGTGTCACTATGCACTGCAGTCTCTCAGCTGACTTCAATCTCAGTGTGACTTCATTGTAGTGGTAAAGTTTCAGAAATTAATTTTGGAGTACTTCTGTGCTGTTATTATACCTTTAAATTCCACAGTTGATAAATCTCTCATTTGTTACTAAGAAATGCCACATATGTGTAAAGAGTTCATCTATAAATTTCTTTCCCCGCCCAGAACCTGAAAATTAAGTCACTGTAGAAGTGTTTATTTGATCATCATCAGAGGCCATTTCATTAACCAGTTGTTCTATAGACAACTGGATAGCGTTCTTGACAAGAGAAGATGCTGTTTCTATCAAGAGTGTTTCATACTGTTCTGAAGTTCTACCCTCAAAATCACTGTCATTAGCAAAAAACCCTACTTGCTCATTTTCAATTGAAATTAAGAATTGCTTAGGGACATTTTTAGATTTTTTAACATCAAATTCACTGACTTCTGTGTCTGTGATAATAATAGCAATTGGCTCCATTCTCTTGCTTTCTTCCAGTTTGCATTTCTCTACATTGATCTCCTTTTCTGTCAAGTCTGACTCCTGGCTCAGTGCAGTATCTTCTGGCTTATTCTCTGCTTCAGCTCCTCTCTCTCTGCTTTCACAGTCTTCCCCATTGGGTTCACCTTCTCCCGTGTCGATACTGGGTTTTTCCACAGTCTGTCGATCTGCTATTGCAGGTGAAGGCGGAGCATCAGAAGCCACTGGCTGCTGACCAGCGGCTGGACTCTCAGGTAGGGCTGCTTGCAGGGACGGAACACTTGGCTCCTCCTCCATCATTTCAGTTTCCTTTTCAAGGATCAGACTTCCTGTTTGGACAGTGGAATGCCCATTATCGAATTGGAGTTCTACTGAAATCACATTCTCTCCAGATGTTATGCTGTTGCTCACATGTGACTCACAGAACTCATTCCCACCCTTTTGTGGGACGCCTTCTTCACTTGGATCTTGGGTTGATGGAGCCTGTGAGCCTTTGTCATCGGATTGGGTCTGAGTCTGTATATCCAAAGCTTCGGCCTCACTCTGGACTTTCAGACTGCAGTCCAAGTCTTCTGTAATTTTGGAATGATCACTCTTTTGAGCGCCTCTTGCGAATTTTATGCAGGGAATCTTAAGTCTGGATTTAGCCTTTTTCTTAGCAAGATCAGTATTCCTGGCCTTTATTTCAGGTTGCACTTCAACGTCAAGTGGCTTTTGCTGCTTTGAAGAGCCTGACCTTTTCCTGCGTGTTACTAGGCCTTTGATGGAGGCCCAGGCGCCTCCGGGACGCTGTGGCTGCTCAGAAGCCCCTGCCTCCCGGGACTGCTTCGGGGCCGCACAGGCAGCAGCCGCCTCCAAGCTGGCTGTGGGCGGCAGTGCCTTGACGGTTTTCTTTCTCCTCTTGAAGCACAGCGAGGATGATTTTTCCTTCTGTCTCCCGTCCTCCGGGCTGCCTTCTGCAGCTCTCTTCTCATCTTTGTTTTCTACTTGAATTTCAGAAACTGTGGCCTCCATTTTGCACTGCACTGTTTAATTCTCTAGAAAACTGTATTCTCTTTTTCCGGTGGCATCCTTACAGAAAGAAGACAAAACTGACAACTCAGTGACAAACTCCTGACAAACTTCTCCAGGTGTATTCACTGCTTTCACCTTACTCCATTCTGTTGTTGTAGGTGGTCTCTCTTGTACACAAATACCTAGTTTCCCTATAGCTTTAACTTTCTCTTTACTCTTCATGAAAACTCTTTACTGGATACATTTTTTAATTTATCTATAGATCAACCTGATGGGAGAAAAGAAAATAATATTTTATTTCACAATGAACCTACTATTTTCTAAAGAGACCACTTCCATTCAGTTGAATGGAGATTTTACCAGGCATGTTTTCCATATAACTTCCTAAAATGACTGGAAAATAGAAATTGGGGTTTACTTTTTGCCCTGTCGACTGTCAAAAAGATCTCAGGGTTGGGGCTGGGGATTTAGCTCAGTGGTTCTGGCGCCTGTCTTGCAAGCGCAAGGGCCCGGGTTCGATCCCTGGCAACCCCATACTATACTGGGCATGGAGACTCACCCCAGCAGCAACCAGTACCACATACCACAGTGCCGGGCGTGGTGGCTCACGCCTGTAATCCCAGCACTCAGGAGGCAGAGGCAGGAGGATTGCTGTGATGTGAGTTGGAGGCTGAGCTCAGGGCCAGCCTGAACTACAAAGCGAGACCCTGTCTCAAAAAAACATAAAAAGATCTCGGGGTGTGTGTGTGTATGTAGTTATTGTTGACATTTTATGGCTCTAATTTGCATGTTTAGCAAACAACAAAATGAAATGCAGGTTGATAAGCAAGCTAATGTAATTTTTATCATTTGCAGTTAAAAATTTTGAAACTACAGGGCCTAGGATTAGGCTCAGTGGTTCAGCGCCTGCCTTGCAAGAGCAAGGTCCCAGGTTTGATTCCCAGTAACCACATACAACGATGCAGGGCGTGGAGACTCACCCCCACCAGCAGTAAGTACCACATATCACAATGCTGGGCATGGTGGCACATACCTGTAATCCCAGCACTTGGGAGGCAGAGGCAGGAGAATTGCTGAGTTTGAAACTGGCCTGGGCTACATAGTGAGCTCAAGGCCAGCCTGAACTACAAAGTGAGACACTGTCTGAAAAAAAAAAAAAAAAAAAAAGAATTGAAATTACAAAGGACTTTCCAGTCCAGCCAGAGGACAAAAGCAAGCTCCCAGGGGTTGACTGGCTGCTCAACCATGCTACCAGCTGAGGTCTGAGCAGAAATAGAAAGCAGAGACTCTTACTCTCTAGTTCCTTCCACTGTTTCATAAGGTTTCTCTTCTAAAAATGTATGTTTCATCCAGGAGGTGCTACTTTTCATACATCTTAGGAAATTCTAAGATTACTGTGATTCTGTGCTTAAATTAACTTTGACAGTGAGCTGCTGTTCATACTTTTCCACTCTAACGTCCACACAGCTGAAGGTCAGTGAGAGTTAATGATATGAACAGCTGACATTTAAGGAGAAACTCTTGTGTCTGAGGCAGTGCTCAGCCCTTGCACATACATCTCTATCCTACCCGCAATATCACAAAGTGAGTAGGTGGCGGCATCTCCGTGTATAAAAGAAGCAGCTTGCCCAAGATTACAAAACTTCCCAAGACTGCCAGTTTTAAAGCTTGTGCTCTGAAACTAGGCTTTAAGAATTTCGTCATAGCTGGGCACGATCACACCTGTCATTCCTGCACTCAGAAGGCTGAAGCAGGAAGATCACATTTGAGGCTAGCTTGGCTTACATGGTATGTTCAAGGCTAACACAAACTATATCGTGAAACTTTCTCAAAAAACCAAAATAATAATACCAACAAAAGAGAATTTTGTCAGAAATTGAACTCTATGGCGATGCTAATATACAATCAATTAATTAATATAAAAGTTTTAAATTGTGTAATGATGTTTCTTTTCCCCTAAGAGTACTGGCCCTCTAATTTAGGGTCTTTCACATGCTGGGCAAGTGCTCTACACTAAGCTACCCTTCTGCCCCTGTTTAATGGTCACTTTACCAAAATGCAGCCTGTGGCCTCATACAAGACTAGACTGAGTTTCTGCTATTTTAAAACCAAGGTTTTGAAAGTGTTTTTATTTCTTTGGGTCTGAAATGAATTTAAAAGCCAAAAATAAATTGACAGGCTATGTATCTGGTGAACTAATTAGTTATATGTAGGTATAAAGATGTATTTAAAAATTACAGACTAATATGCAGCACCAAAGAAAAGAAATGTGAAGTAATTATCTAACAAAAAACGCTATTGTTTAGTTGGCAGATGCCCTAAAATAGGCAAAGGGAGTCATTTCTCTTACTGTTTTCATGTAAATCCCTCACTGTTTGGTGTGGGGCACCCTTAACTCCAGAACTGTAGAAGAAACTAGGACCCTGAAAAGCCAGCTTATGAACTAAAGACATTATTATTATTATTATTATTATTATTATTATTATTATTTTTAAGGTTTTTTGAGACAGGGTGTCGCTTTGTAGTTCAGGCTGGCCCTGAGCTCAGCCTCCAACTCACATCACAGCAATCCTCCTGCCTCTGCCTCTGCCTCCGAATGCTGGGATTACAGGCGTGATGTACTGTGGTATGTGGTACTGTGGTATGTGGTATGTGGTACTGGTTGCTGTGGTATGTGGTACTGGTTGTTGCTGGGGTGAGTCTCCACGCCCAGTATTGTTACGTGGTTACGGGGGATCGAACTCGGGTCCTTGAGCTTGCAAGACAGGCGCCGGAACCACTGAGCTAAATACCCAGCCCCCTAAAGACATTATTTTTCAGGTTGGTTATTTCTTGCTTCATTCCTCTAACAAAAGAATAAAGTCACTCTAGAAAACTATAGCAAAATTAACACTTCACAGCGTCTCTCACACAGAACACGTCAGTTAGCCCTGAGCCCGAGCCACTCCTCGAGTCTCGGAGTCTGTAAGGAGCGGAAGCTGTCAGTGATGCAGCGCTGGACAGACCGTGCACAGCAAGGCGGCTTCAGAGCGCACTGGAACTGTCCACAGAGAGGGGCTCCAGAAGCCCACTGCTAGAAAGGAAGCAGACACCCCAACCGAGGGAAGCGGGGCATGCAGCCTGTGGATATTAAAACTTTGTAGCTTCTTAGACAGCAAAGGGCACAATTCGTTTAACTGCAAGATGCCTTTACTGCTTCAGGAAACCTCCAAGTATGGTAGTCCTTTCCAGGCAGAATGTCGGTCTTAGGCCACACAAGACACCACCTCCTCCTCTCCTAGAGCAGCAAAGAACCCGCACTACCACGGGAAGCAGCTAGTCTCTCCCGGCACCAGGTGGGAGCCCTGGTGCCCCTCCGGGAGGAGGGGAGGAGGCCATCTCTCCCTCTGGCTCGGTGCCCCCCGCGGCAGAGCAGGATAAAGTACTCAAAAAGGAAAATGCCGGGGGCGTGGAACAGAGAATCTAGCTTCAAGCTGCACGCAAAATGATAATGGCCTCGAACCCAAGAAGCACATTTCCAAAAAAATAGCTAAGCAGGAAAAAGCTACCTACAACCCACGCTTCCAGGACAAGAGGTAATGCGCATGAAGCAGGTCTCCAGCCCACCTGGAGATGCAGCGACCTTCCCAGCATCTCAGGGACCCGACCCCGCCCAGGAGTTCTGCGGACTGGACACCGCCCTCCACCCTACTTTCACTTACCAAGAGCGCAAGCTTCCCGGCCAGCTCTGCCCGAGGTCGGGGCGGATAGCTCCTCACCGCGCCAGGCAGCGGGAGCCGTGATTGCGCCCGGAGCTCGGAGCTCTCCGCAGAGCATCTCAGCCCGGCGGCGCCCCGCCCCGGAGCGCGGAGACCGACAGGTGGCGGCGCCAATCGCGGAGCGCGGGGCGGGGCTACCTGCGAGCAGCAGCCGCGCGGCGTGCAGGGCAGTCCGGGTCCACCCGGCCTGATTCCCGCCGGGTCTCGGGGGCAGGCGCCCCCTCCCCGCTGTCCCACACCCCCGAGAGCTGAGCTGGAGTCAAAACCGCAGAGAGAAAATTGCACACACCAGTCGAGCCCGAAAGAGAACTCTCCCAGAGGTGGGTTTGCTTGAGACGGTCCGTCCCGGGGGGACCGAGCCCCAGGAGCAGGTGCGAGATAGAGCCAAGCGCAGCCCAAGCTCCTGCTGATGGCGGCGCCGCCACGGCGAGCAGTGGCAGCCTCACGCGGAGGCTGCTCCGGGCGCCCGAGCCCGACCCGGGGTCCCGCCGGCCGTCGGTCCTTAGCAGCCTGCGGCCAGGCGACGCCGGGAATGAGCCAAGAGGCCGAGAAACCGCTGCCTGCATACCTTCTTTCCGTGCGCAGGTCAGTCCGTGCCTGGGATCCATTTGGGATGTTTTTCCAGGAACACACGTTACCTTCGTAAGAGTGTCTAGACGTCCCCCGCGGAGGCTTATTAAAGAAGGAACTCTTGAGGCCGGGGATTTAGCTCAGTGGTTCCGGCGCCTGTCTTGTCAGCGCAAGGACCCGGGTTCGATCCCTGGTAACCACATACCATACTGGGTGTGGAGACTCACGCCCAGCAGCAACCAGTACCACATACCACAGTGCCGGGCGTGGTGGCTCACGCCTGTAATCCCAGCATTCGGGAGGCAGAGGCAGGAGGATTGCTGTGATGTGAGTTGGAGACTGAGCTCAGGGCCAGCCTGAAGTACAAAGCGAGACCCTGTCTCAAAAAAAAAAAAAAAAAAGGAACTCTTGGGACACAGCTGAATCTCAGTTGTCAAGATCCTAAATTTACAGGTGGAAGTCAAGAGACAAGAGCTGTTAAACAGTAATACCCACTTAGTTTTAATTAAGGCACCCTGGCGATGGTGCACACCTGTCACCCCAGGCCGAGAGGATGGCACGTCCGAGCTCAGCAAAGGAAACTTCACAAGCACCTGGTTCAAAGTAAAGAAGGGCAGGGGATGAACCGCAGGGTGAAGGCCCGAGGGGTGGCCTGGCAACTGAGCTTTGTTCATCGAGCAAACGCAGGTTGAGAAAGGTCACCTTTGCGTCCTGTAAGGGTCTCCCTGCTTCTGCATCTGAACACAACCCAAGAGGTCCACGCGTGCATCAGCAGCTGCGATGCTGCCGGCGCTCCCAGCTGTTGTAAGTAGGAAGTACAATGAACTCTCCTAGCTGTGGCCAGGGCAGGACGGCTCGTTTATTAGGAAGCACGAGGGAGATCCAGGCTGAGGTAGAAAGGTCACTAATGACTTAAGTCTTTAGTCTACCTGTTTTCTTTAAAAAAAAAAAAAAAAAAGGCAAATTTGAGGTTGTGACTTTATCTTCTATTTGAGGAACAAATATGACAGTTTTTTTTTTGTGGTATATTACAAATAACTCACCCCAGGCTCCACCACACACACAGAGACACTCAGAGTATAGTACTATAAAATACTGCACTGTGGTTTTTCTTTAGGACAAATTTTTAAAAATATATATATACCTAGTACCTCATGCATGAAAGTGATCTGTCATCCCTGAAGGCACCTAGGTGACAGTAACGACAGCAGAAGCTGTTACTGTATCACTGGCTGCTACTCCAGCAGCTCTGCATGATAAAACAGGAAACCAGCTATAACTGTCTCCCCAGACTGATGAGAAACTACCCTTACAGTGTATCTTCCTAATATCACTAGTTTGCCAGTTAAGTAGCCCACACATGTATCTAACAATTAGATGATTTCTCCCAACCTGGTCACTGTCCACCCAGTCCAGGCCTGCAGCTACCCAAAGTGGTTCTTAACTCATTTAAGGCCTCTTACATTTCAGACTTTCTGAAATCAAGGCCGCCAACTCCTTCCTCTAAAACACCGTTAAGTTGACTACGAGGTCCGATTCTTTGGTGGCTTTAGATACCATGACGGCTGCAAAGAGCCAGCACAAACCCATGGCAGCTCGTTGCTAGTGCAGAAAGAGCTGTCACTGTGAAAAGAGCATCCATACACTTGTATGTGACACATTCTTTGTGAGACTGAAGAATCAGTCCCAGAGAACCCACGCCCTCAGGATTGTCCCGTGGCCTTCCTAACCTCGTGTTCTTCCACTTCCTCCACGATGGGCCACACACAGATCGGCACCTCTCAGCCTTCCTGGAGGCCGTCCAAGAGGGTGAGCAGAGGCTTTGTTGCCAGACAACTTGCACGTTCATCTCGAGGCTCTGCGGTCGTCTGCCTTTCTGTGAAATGGAGATGTGAACCTGAAGATGTTTTCTACTTTGATGTCTCTACACCAAGTATCAGCTCCCACTTCGAAGCCAGAGGTCACCCTCTGAGCAGTACACTATTAGGAACTTACCCTAGTGTGATACTTTCACAAAAGATGCAGCAGGACACGTAGGAGACTTAGTATCCAAATTGTATTCACTGCTACACTGCTCTGCCTCGGCTTCCCAACTGCTAGGATTACGGGCACCACCATGCCTGATTTATACACTGCAACATTATTTGTAGTAACAGTAAGAATGAAACAATTATATTGCTCACCAGCTGAGGACATAGGACCGCATCATACCACACAGCCATAAGAAACTAGGTGGATTTCAAACTGCTGGTGAAGTAAGATCTCTAAGATATATTGCTCCATTTACATTCTCCACTGTGTTGACTCTTCCTACCAGTACTAACAGTTTAGTTCCCTGGAGAGAGAAAGCATAGATAGTCCTTTCATTGCCATGCCTGGCAAGTCAGCTTCCTCCCTCCCGTTGTTATCTTTTATTGTTGCTGAGACAAGTTTTGTCTCACTTTGTAGTTCAGGTTGGCCCTGAACTCACTATGTGGCCCAAACCTTGAACTCACAGGAATCCTGCATCTGCCTCCCAATTGTATGACCTGTCACACCCAGCATAGTACTGGTACTGAGGGCTGGTGGCCTGAATCTCCACACCCGGCATTGCTGTATGTGGTTACCAGGGATCTAACCTAGGCCCTAGTATTTGCAAGGTATGCACCAGGAACCGCTGAGCTAAATCCCTGGCCCCTCCCTTCTACTGTTTACAAACAGTTCTCAGCAAGTCACCTTCCAGATGTTTTATTGGATATTTAAAAAACACAACAGAACCAATGGACAGACAGTCTGCAGACAGGACCAGAATGCACCTTTGGATGGGACAGCACAGTGAGAGCTCAGCATTCCGAGCACTGAACCGAGCTCATCCCACAGCTGCTCATTTCCCTGGTTCCTGGATGGAGGCAGAGGTTGGGGCCTCCCAGCTCTCAGCCGCATGCCGCCCACAAGCTGCCATCATCTCTTACTACTGCAAAGTGACAGGAGCCCAGGGCCGCTGAGAAGCAAAGGCAGCCCTGCTCTCAGTGGCATTCAGCAGCAAGACAACATTTGCTTGGGGTCCAGTGCAGAAACACGAAAGCGAAAGGAGGGGGTAAAGCCAGAGACAAGGGTGCTATGTTAGGAAGACCACAACACTCTGTAGGGTGAGGTAAATACAGCTACCACACCTGTATACTAAATGCTTCGGAAAGGGACAGGGTCATTAACAGCAACAATGTACTAAATAAAAAGGCAAACGCCTGTAACCCCAGCACTCAAGAGACAGAGGCAGGAGGATATCCTCAAGTTCAAGGCTATCCTGGGCTACAAAGTGAGACCTTATCTCAAAAAATTTAAAAAAAAAAGGCAAGTCCTCCCTGTGTCCTACTGCCCCGCCCTCTCCGGTCCCCTAGTCCTGCAGAGTCACACACACCTGCCCTTTAACACAACACAAAGTACATATTTCATGTTGCTTCTTGAGCCCGAGGGAGCCCCACAAATCGGCCCATGTAGAATAATACAATTTGTAGTCCAACACCAAAATAGGAAAAGTATTTCATTTTATTCTTTGAAACTTCACTAAATAGACATCTGCATCATTTACGTTAATTTATACATGATTATGAGAAAGCTAAAGAAAAAGTTTCCGGGGGAAACCCACTGCAGGTTCTGGATGATCTCTGGGCCAGTGTCAGGCTCCTCTGAACTTCCCACACTTCCTAACTCACAGAGGGTCTCAACAGTCTGGCCAAACTGGCTTCTTGAGATGGATGATCTGAAAAGAAAAGCAAAGATATGAATGTTTCTCCTTTCCTTGCAAACAGCATCACTTTCTGCTCACATGCCGAAGCTGTTCACATCTACATCCTTTCCCAACACAGGTCCAAAGGTATGGGGCTGGTGTTCACGATCAGACCAGAACTGAGCTGAGTGAGCCAGGCTACATTTCCCCTATTACACATGCCATCCCGAAGAACCGTGAACCCCTGGCATCAACTCGAGGTCTCCCTTCTCACCATCCTCACCATGGCGCAAGAGGTTAGATAGATAGACTTTGACCATCTCACACATGCAAGAGCATTTGTTCTGTTTTGCCATGTGGTGCCCTGGTGTTAGGCCTCTCTGGTCTTAAGCCTCCCTTTCCCTGTTGTAATTCTAGGACATCTGTCAGAGCTCCCCTTAGCTAATATCTGTATCACTTTCCTAAGACTTGAATCTTCCTTTTCCCCTAAGTCTCCATTTGCTACAGTACATCACTAAACAACTTCCAAGAGGAGATGTGGGCAGCAGCACCCTTTGCATACTTCAGAACACCCCAGACCTGGCTGGGCATAAACCAGGCTGCAGGTCACCCTTACTGAATGTGCAGGACGTTTCCTGTTACCGAAGCCCTCTTACTTCTGAGAAGACAGCTGTTTGGTCCAATCTGCAAAGTTGGGTAGGTAAGATGTTCTTTGGAAAAGGGTGTCCAGAACTGTCATGTTCAGTGTTCTGAAACTTCACCTGGCTGTGCTAAGGTGACGCATCACTGTGGCGGGGGCTTCAGGCCCTTTCACTTGGCCGTCTCGTTGGGCTCTACTGCCTTGTCCTTCCTGGGACATCTGCTCAGCTCTCGCCTCAGCAGCTGTCTGTACAGACCTCCAGGGTGCCACTGACTGCAGCCCTGCTCTTGGGGCTGCAGGGGGAGCCCCTGGGCCCTCCACGCATCAACAGGCAGCAGCTTTCTCCCCAGCACTGTCAACTTGGGAAAGCCCTGCTTTTCTTGCAAACGTGGTGAAAAAGAAGTATTTTCTTCACTCTCACTGCTGACTCCCTTCCTTTAGTGAAGTTAGAAATGTTCTGCTGAGCTGCGGAAGTTAGCTCAGTGACACCACACCTGCCTGGAAAGTACAAGGTCCTAAGTTTTTAGGTTAGGAGACCTGAGAGGGTGAGTCATTAGGGGGATGGGGAGGGCTTGCCCTTTTTTTTAATAGCTATTGCAAAAAAAAAATCCCCAAAAGTTTGAGAGAATTAGAATCTGAATTTTTATAGCTACTGTTGGAGTCCCATAATTCACCAACATAGTATAGAAGTAGAAAAACAAAACTGTTATCTAGTAGCAACTTACCTGTTTAAAATAGTCCATTCACCTGTTCGGTTTCAGGGTCTAAATCAATATCATAAAAGCAGGGCCGAGTAGGAAGTCCAGGCATTGTGCTCATCTAGGATGCAAAACAGCATTGAAACTGGACTTAGAAGGTGGATGTGGTGGCGCACGCCTGTCCTCCAGCACTTAGAGGCTGAGGGAGGAAGATCTCTGCACGTTCAAGTGAACTGCACAGCCAGATCTCATCTCAAAACAGAAAAAAAACCCAAAAACAAACCCTTCAAAACCCAAAACAAACAAAATACCAGCAAATATCTACATAGAGTGATCTTTTTGATAGAGAACACTTTTCAGTTGTTGTCAATGAAGTGGGAACATTTCTCCTTACATAAAAACCCAGTCACTGATCCTATTATGGACTCAAAGGAAAACTCTCAGGTCCCACAAACAAATGCTGGCACCACTGTTGCCTTTCATGTCAATGAATGTCACGGGAGTGGCAGACGTGCCCATGTGACTTTCTTCACCAATACGCCATTATAAATTGACATCCTTTTCTTGGGGCAGGCCATTGCTGGGCACAGTCTAGACTTCCACAGTCACTGTCCTCTGGGCCAACCGGGCCTCTCCTTCTAAACTTGTACAGCCGACAAACTCTATTTGTACTGGCTGCTTTTCTTAAGACGAGCTTTGACAAATACCTGCTTAGACACAAATTCATACAGTTGTAAATGCTAACTTGTAGACTTTCATCAGAAACAATGCCCTGTGTAATGAATACACACAAATGCCACATCAGAGATAGGCAGGAAAAAACAGCTCAGGCTGAACTTTCAAAACTCAACTATAAAAACATCATTAAAAATGATGACACGTTCTATAACATGAAACATTGCTAAGCCAGAAAACCTAATTCTGACATCAAGGAACTCATGAATACTCTAAAAATGTGGTATGGGGATGTGACAACTGGCTTCTGGAAGAGACAAGGAAGTGGTGGGTGTGTGGAGCCGCCAGAGAGAGGAGAGGACTGGTCTTCAGACTAAGCAGATGGGTTAGGAAGGCAGAAGACATTTCCCTGGTGATGCAGACATGCGGTGTGCACGCTGGAGAGAGCTCAAGATGGCTCCCAAAACAGCAAAGACTAGGATACTGGAAGGAAAAGGAAAGAAAAGAAATGTGCATGCGCGCACACACACGCGCGCGCGCGCACACACACACACACACACACACACACACACACACACACACATTGTGAAGACAATGCTAGCTGTGGTGACACATGCCTGTACTGCCAGCACTTTGGAAGGTGAGACAAGAAGATCATTATGAATTTGAGTTTGAGTTCGAGACCAGCCTGGGCTATATAGCTGAGATCAAGGCCAATATGAACTACATAGTAAGACCTTGTCTCAAAAAATCAAAACCAAGAAACACCTGAGGCGCAATATGCAATGAATTAATACATCAGTACTCAAATCCTCTGGCCCTGCTGAGGCCACATCAGTGACGGCTAGGAGGTTTTAGGAATATTAAGAATGATGGAGTTGTTGGGAATGTAGCTCAGCAGCACAGCGCCCGCCTGGCAAGTGTAAGATCCTGAGTTCAATCCCTGGTACTGCAAAAAACAAATAACGCTGGAGTCATTGGATTATGTGTGGAAAGGTCTTGTTCCAAGTTGAAGCCAAAGCCCCTGGTGAGCTCTGTTCTCAGCGAGTCTCGAGCGGGCTGGGCTGTTCTGCTGGCCACTTTCAGCTCTGCCTGCCACTTTCAGCTCTGCCTCTACCTCCACAGTCCCCTCAGCACATAAACGTGGAGAGACAAGGGCGCACCTACTGCTCTCTCAGCTGGTAGCTGCAGACAGTTTCTCCTGAAAGAACACATTTCTTCAGTAGCCAATGACAGAAAGATGGTTTAATGTTCCTACCAAAAAGGAATTTTGACAAATTCTAGAGCAATGAACTTCCTAACAAGGCTAAGCCTGCTGCTGTTGGGATTGGCCCGGGGCGCTGCTGTCCCAGGATGATGTCCACACTGCGGGCTGCAGCCAGCTGCATGGCTCAGCCCCTTTACAATGTGGGAGGCCAACGCCAGAAGGAAAATTTAATTGGGGTCTATGTACTTTCAATTGCACAATGTCAACCTACCCCCCCTTTTTTTCTTGCAGTACTGGGCATTGAACCCAGATCCTTTTTTCACTGTGCTTATATGGTTGACTATTTCAACTGTGTATTGCATGTAAGTGAAATCTATAAATACAGCATAGTGGGTAGGTCTGAGGGGGAAACAGCACAAGAGCCACGTTAACTTTAGGACAATGTTAATCCAAACAATGATTATGTCCTTACGAACCCTCTATTAGTAATTTTCCTACCTAAACATGCAGAAGACCTGTAAGAAAGCACTGGTGATCATGCACTTTGAAGCATAAATATGCAAACATACCTTTCATGTACACATCACTCATTTTCATTTAATGGGAAAATTCTAACCTCAAAAACAGTGAGCTCCTGAATTTCTGGGTTCAGCTCTAAGCCTGTCAGCAGGACTCTGGACATTAGAACCTCTGTCCTTCCCCTTTAGGGTGACAGGGATGACTGAGCTATGTCCACAGTCGGTTCCCAGAACCCAGTGAGCCCCCACATCTATGGATGTGCAGCCCCTTATTTGAGGGGGTATAATATTTGTATGTAACTGATATACATCTACTTGTACAGCTTATTTTATTTTTTGTTACTGGGGACTGAACGTATGATCTTGCGGTTCTGAAGCAGGCACCAGAACCACTGAGCTAAATCCCTGGTCCTTCCTGTGTACTTTAGACTACTTCTAGATTATAATATCTAGTACAGTGTACATGTTATGTAAACAGTTGTATTATTTAGGGAATAAAGATAAGGAAAAGTGCATGTTCAGTACAGACACAATGTGTCTCTCTAAGTATTTTCCACCTACAGGTGATGGACTTCATGGATATGGACCCCACAGATACGGAGGCTGACTACACTCATACTAACCTAGCTGTCAGCCAAATACGCCTGGGGAGCAGAATGTTTTGCTCAGAAATACTCACAGCATTACACTCGAGCTGACCCCAGTATGGTCCACAGCAAGAGGGCTATTCCTAATAGGCCTGACTCTAACCTGCCCTCAGCATGACTCGTAATTCAGCAGTCCACTTCAGACAGACGCGCAGATGTGCAGCCTCCGTTCCTGCAGCCTCACTCACCGTTCCTACCAAAGGGTACAGGAAACCAGCACCGACGCTGGCACGGATGTCACGAATGGGCAGGACGAAGCCTGTGGGCACGCCTTTTTGCTCTGGGTCGTGAGACAAGGACAAGTGTGTCTTGGCCATGCAGATGGGGAGGCTCCCGAAACCCTGGGGAAAAGGGAACAGGGGAGGACAAATGAAAAGCTGACATGCAGTAACATGTGATTACAGATGTTCTCAGGGTCTATCTGAATGGTTATCAAATAAATATCAACCACCTCCTCACTATCCTCCAGCTTAGCAGACATGAGAATAAAACTGGAGAAGTTCTGAATGTTTAGTTGAGACATTCCCTGTTTCCTCATGGCCTTCTGCATATTCTTCTACCACCTGTGGGTGATTGGTCACCTTAGTCGCAGAGCCCTGTGTGAGAGGGGAGCGGCTGCCCGGAACAGCAAAACAGGGAGTGTTGTGCTTTTAGGGAAGAGAGCACAAAGAAAGCACCGACCTGCTGCGTGTAGACTGCAGCTTTGTGCTGAGCTTCAGGAAGCAATTCAATGTCGTCTGCGCCATAGATCTTCTGTGCAATGATCCTGATCTTGTCCTCAATGGGGAGCTGATGCATAAGAAAGAGGGAAGCCAAGAGCAGAAGCAGTGAGAATGCCGAACCAGCATGTGGCATGTGCCAGGCGCAGGTCCTCCCAGGGGCCAGGAAGTGTTTTCTACAAACATACCGCAGTCTGAGTTTACTCGGTTAGAAATTTTCTTGAGACAGGGTCTCACTATGTAGTTCAGGCTGGTCTTGAACTTAATATGTAGCCCAGGCTGTCCTCAGATTCACAATGATCCTCCTGGCTCAGCCTCCCAAGTGCTGGGATTATAGCTGTGAGTTATGCCCAGCTCAACTCTTGTTTTTTGAAAGGTACAATCATCTTTAAAAAATAAAAACTTTCTAATTAAACTAACCATTTATAGAGGAGCTTTATACAATAGATATGAATCAAGCAAATAATCAAAAATGGCTGTATAGGTCCAAGTATTTAGTTCAGTGGTTCCGGCGCCTGTCTTGCAAATGCAAGGACCCGGGTTCGATCCCTGGTAACCACATACAATACTGGGTGTGGAGACTCACGCCCAGCAGCAATCAGCACCACATACCACAGTGCCGGGTGTGATGGCTCACTCCTGTAATCCCAGCATTCGTGAGGCAGAGGCAGGAGGATTGCTGTGATGTGAGTCTGAGGCTGAGCTCAGGACCAGCCTGAACTACAAAGCAAGATACTGTCTCAAAAAAAAAAAAAAGAAAAGCAACTCATTACGTCCACATGTACCATATAATGTAGCTCATTAACTGCCAAGGCACATTCAGAACTCCTGAAGCAAAGCACTCTAGTTGAGGGATGACTTAACTAACAGATGCTGCACAAGATGATAAATGGCAGCTTCCTATTTGTCCCAAGAGAGCAAAGCTCCGGTAGAAATGGGTCATGGTATCCTGTTACTCCTTCTAGGTGTCCAGGGGGACTGGGCACTGAAGGGATGCATGTAATTGGTGTGTATTTGTGTATAAATTCACATTTCTGGCATTTTTGAGAAAGATGAGTGGGTTACACAGATTTTCAAACCAAGCTATAAAAATCAAAGCTCAAAAAAAGAATGTCAGTCAATGGGAGAATGTTAATTAACAGTCAGCGTACTGTATCTTCAAGGACCAAAGAGGAATGAAATAATCTTAAAACCCAAGAATAACAGGGTTTCATCTTTCCATTCTTTTTTTTGAGACAGGGTCTCGCTTTGTAGTTCAAACTGGCCCTTAGCTCAGCCTCAAACTCACATCACAGCAATCCTCCTGCCTCTGCCTCCCGAGTGCTGGGATTACAGGCATAAACCACCATACCCGGTACTGTGGTGTATGGTACTGATAGTTGGTGGGCATTGTTGTATGTGGTTACAACATGTGGGGATTGAACTGGGGCCCTTGTGCTTGCAAGACAGGCACCGGAACCACTAAGCTAAATCCCCAGCCCCATCTTTCCATTCTTGAATTAAGATGTATCATATACTGGTACAAATTCTCAGTGATAAGTGTGATCATGACATGTATATAAAACATACCAATAAAATCAATTAAAAAATAGTCAATTTCAATTAAAAAGAAAGAATACAAGCAAAATTACAAGATACATCCTAAGTTATTAAGTAAGTTCTCAGATTTTATAGACAGACTATGTAATGTCCTATACAGTCCTATAAGCCAACCATCCTTTGTCTGAACTAACTTTATTGTGTCAAAGAATAAACAGTGTTTCTGTGGGGACAGATGCAATTTACTGTAAACAGTGATGGATCGGATGTCCCACCTACGGGACTCTGCACTTAGGCAGGTTCCAGCTACCCAAGAAGGGAAGCTGGGGGCGCACTTCGCTGCTGTATTTCTGAGGAGTAAGCAGAAGAACTTGCTGAGTCAGGTGTACCCGCCCATTTGCTACGACTCGGCAAGTGCCATAGGTTAAAGGGTACACTCAGTTACACACTTGGTTCTACATGTGACTCCTGCTTCCTTTTGCCCCAAAAGAACTTGTATGAGGACCCTTTTCAGAGTTAAGATGAGAATGGGGTTCTCAGGGATTCCTGCCCGGTCTCTACCCTGGTGTGGGCAACAACCTGTGCTCCAGAGGCAGCTGCCAGATCCGCCCGAGTCAGGCTGTGGTCGTGGGAATCAAACTGTAAGGCTGAAACACTAGACGCAGGTTCTTCAGCAGTGGCCACACAGAAGCCCTGCAGTCCTGCTCTGCTGCCCTTTGCATACAAGAATTCACCCACCTCAAGGTCGTAGAGGAGCCGGAAGCTGCTGGGCGCTTGCGCAGCTCTCTGGACGGCCTGAGCAAGGGCCAGGGCACCCCTGCCCCCCTCTGCCCAGTGAGTGCACCTCACGGCGTCAAAAGCCCCGTGGTCTTTGGCAAGGCAGCTGACGAGGTCCAGCTCAGCCTCTGTGTCTGTCCTGTGAAGGCAGAGCTTCGTGTCAAAGCACGGAAGACAGCTGGGAAGCAGGGGTTTCTTCTTCATGCGAATAAAAGCCACGTTACCCACTGATAATGGACAAGGGTCAGGTCATACTGCCCAGTCTTGAATCTGCGTCTGCAGTAACCAGCAGGGTAGAGGTGGCCAGTTACTCTATGTGCCTTACTTTCCACACAGGGAAAATGGGGATCATCACGGCATGTACATCATAAGTCATGAGGTTGGAGAGTAACCCTAGAGCCTTCTCAGGGCACCACTGGGAATTAATAAATGTGTTTGAAAATTTTGCTTCTCATTCACTGCCCTGAGGCCACTGTAGCAAAACCCAACCCAAGCATCCCACAAAAGTTCTCCCAGAAACACTTCTGGCTCAAGGAGCTCAACTCTGTCAAGACTACATCCCCTCAGACCCAGGAAAATAATGGAGACTGCAGCCTGTGATTTTCGGTCAGCACAAAAGGCCTCGTGAGACCAAAAAAGAAATTTAATCCTGAGCTTGTGTGTTATCTACTTCACCCAGAGGAACCGACAGGGCTAGTCTGACTTCTCAGCGCGCAGGGCGTGAGGCTGCTGTGATGCGTGTCAGGGGCCACCATGGGGGCCTGAGCGTACGCAGCGGCCTGAGGAACGAGGGAGCCACAGCCGCACTGTGCAAGCCCAAGCGCTTCCGACGGCCGCTCCTTTCTCACATTCCGCACTTACTTGAATGCGTTCACAGCCACTACCACGGGGACACCAAACATTCGGGCGTTCTCAATTTGTTTCCCCAAGTTACTGAAGCCCTTTTCAACCAGTTCCAGGTTCTGTAAAACAAGGAAAGACCTATAGCTCAGAAAGAGTAGACTCACAAGCAGCTTTTTCTTCCAAGACAAGCTGCCCTTGGAGCCAGCAGACATTCGCTGTTGGGGGAGGCGGGCCAGCAGCCCCGGTGCTGTGGAGGACGCTGGTGACCTTCCAACATGGCACTGCGTCTTCACAACTTCTTGGCTGTCCGGGGGTCAGTGGCCCCTTCCTAACCTATACTATTCTGCTGCAGTACACATTATACAGACCTGACGTACTCACGTTGTAGGATGATAGACTTCAGTACAGTACAAACCTTTCCAGCCAAAAACAACGGAGTGCAGGGCCTGGCACCAAATACTTCAGAAGACATAAGAAATCAGTGATGCGTTACAGACTTCTGTAAACTCAAGTGAGAGCCTTCTTCCTCAGAGCTCTCGATTAGAAAAGGGCTATCTTCTATGACCAGCCGATAGCACATCTATGGCTCCGACCACTCAGGGGCTGAGTCTACCACTCAGGCAGACTCATTAAAGTCCAAGAGTCAGAGACCACCTCGGGCAACAACGAGACCTGGTCTCAAAACTAAATAAATGTAAATAGTGGGCTGGAGGTCTAACTCAGAGTCAGAACACTTGCCTAGCATAAGTCTCTGGGACCAATCTCCGGCACCACAAAAACAGAAGAAATAAGAGCCAGTACTATGAAATCCAAACAGAAGTTATTAAGGAGATAAATCTTTAGGAATGATCACTGTATCACTGCTTCCGGCACTGGAAACCCACACACAATTCTCAGCACACAGACGTGCAAAGTGACAGCCTGTGGCGGTGTGCAGCCTGTCCAAAGTGTCATTGAGCTGTGAAACTACAGACGGTGTAATTAACTCTAGTTCTGGGTAAACAATATGTGTATATTTCAAGAGCTTTCTAAATCAGGGATGGTGGTACACACCGGGGATGGAGGCAGAGGACTGAAAGTTCGAACCCAGCTGGGACAATTTTGCAACTCAGCAAGACGCAGCCTCCAAAAAAGATGAAAAAGAGCCGAGGCGGTAGTGAAGTGTGAAGGCCCTAGGTTCAGTCCTTCACACTTCCCCCAATTAAGTGCTGAGAAATACACACTGAACTATTAAAGCAACTTCAACCACAGATTTTTGTGTTTTTTTAGAAGTCCCGGGGATGAAACTCAGGACCTTACGCTTACTAGGCAGCCTTGAAACCACTGAGCAACATCCCTGGGCCAATCATTTATTTTTAAAATGTTTAATTATTCTTACAAAGGATATGTCATTATTATAAGCTTAAAAATACATTAAGGGGCTAGGGATGTAGCTCAGTAAAGTATCTACCTGGCATGTTGAGTCCCAGCGCTGCCATTAAAAAGCCCTCAAAATGTTGAGTATTTAAAAAACAAAAATATAATCATCTTTTATAGAAATATGTACAAATACATTAGATCTCGAACAAACCTAGCAGAACTGGTGCTGCTCTATGGATCCCAGAAAAGCACTTCAGAAAAAAGAGGCAGGTTATAAGAAAAAAACAACAAGCTTCATTATAAAGGTGATTCTGCTTTCCTCCTTTAATAACCATCAACTGAAATCACAATTTATCTGATATTCTGAAGAGCAATAATCCTACATCCCTAGTCACATGAAAGCCAATTAACACGTAAGGCTAAGAAATGTTTAAATAAGTGGGTTTTCTTAACTGAAGACGCCAGCTGGGCCACTTTGGGGCAGTCACTGTAATTAGACACAGGAAGGGCTGCGGGTGGCAGGAGGGCCAGAGCTGTGAATTCCCCTCCCACGCGAGAAGCAGACAGATGACCATAAAAGGCAAATCAGAACTCAAGAGACAGGCAGGCTCAAGGCACCAACAGTTTTTTCTACCAGTTCTCAAACACTTCACTTTGGCCTGTGCTGTATAGCTGGATAATGTACACGCTTCCAAAGGGCACAAAAATGATAGTACATGACAGCTGCCGACCCCGCTTCTTACCGATGCCCGTCTGCTCTGCAGTCACCCTAACTGGTCCTGAATCTCTCTCTCTCTCTCTCTCTCTCCTAATACTGTGGACTGAACTAGGGACCTCGCACTCGCCAAGCAGGAACAACGCCACTGACCTACAGCCCTGACCCTGGAGATGTTTCTTTAATGGTAAATAATATCAATGAGGAAAGGTCTAAGCTACAAATTGTCCTTGGGCTTCTGCTTGAAGCTCAAAATCAAATCTGCTTATGGAGGATGTTTCTAGAAAAACACTCCAGGTACTGACTGCATCTTGGCTCTTTAATACAAATCTGCAGGGAAAACGTTACTTTTTTTTTTTTTTTTAAGGTTTTTTTGAAACAGGGTCTCACTTTGTGGTTTAGGCTGGCCCTCAGCTCAGCCTCCAACTCACATCACAGCAATCCTCCTGCCTCTGCCTCCCGAGTGCTGGGATTACAGGAGTGAGCCACCACGCCCGGCACTGTGGTATGTGGTACTGATTACTGCTGGGCGTGAGTCTCCACACCCAGTATGGTATGTGGTTACTGGGGATCGAACCCAGGTCCTTGTGCTTGCAATACAGGCGCTGGAACCACTGAGCTAACTTTTTGAAAAGCCCCTCATTTCTGCTCTGAACAGCATGTGGTACTCATTCAGCTAGTCAAGGAGGCTCGGCCAGCATGGGGAGGACAATCAAACCCTGTTAGTCTTGGGCGGGGTTCTGTCTCATGCCTGCAGACTCTGAGCTGGGTAATCCAGTGTAGGCCCTGTCATGCGTATCACAGGATGTTTAGCAACACCCAGATGACACCCTTTCCTAACTGTAACAATCAAAGGTGCCCCTTGACAAGGCCAAAAATATCACCTGTGTGTGACAGTCCTGCCAAGAACCAGGGTCCTGCCCAGGGTAGCAGCTGACAGACACCCTGGGGGACCCCACAGGACACTAGGCTTTTACATCCTGCATTCCCAGAACAGCCCTGGCTCAGAGACCCCACCGCATCCTTTCATGGGCCAGGCTGAAAACTGCTGATTTGGTGTGTGGTGCTTTCTGGGATAAGTAATCAGAAATAATAAAAGTTACCTCTTCCATGTAAGCTTTGGGGAGAGGCAGTCCAGCAGTGACCTGGAAGGAAAGGCAACAAGTTAGGTACATTTCCTAATGAGATTCTAGCTTCGAATGGTGCTTATGTGTTACAGGCTGGAGGTGCCAGGCCTGGGGGATACACAACAGGGTGAGGTTGCCCGAAGGACCTTGGGACATGCAGCCATCACACCGCATGAAACAAGGGCTGCTTTGATCAGAGCAGGGCACCTCTGCAACCTCCAGAAGGAGGTGAGGAGGGACAGACCACGAGAGCACAAGGACAGGGATGCACGTGTTCAAGTCAGAGCCAGGGTCCTAGCAAGCAGAGGCAGGGAAGGTGCAGGTGCAGAAGGCAGTTGTCACCCTGCAGTCATGTCAGGATAGGTGTCCACTGAGCCTTTGGTGAGCTCTGATTCGCTCTCCTGCGCTGCTCTAGGGAGCCAACCCATACTGTGGCACAGGAACACTGCCAGCCAGAGGGAAAACAGCACAAGGGCAGGCTCTCTCTGGCAGACTGCACTTAGAGGTGCCCAACACTTGGGCACTGAGTTCACCGTGAGCAGGTGCTGGCAGTGACTCAGCCTTCAGTGCAGCCTCGGAGGAGGAGAAGTCAAAGTGCTGTCTGCCCGCCGGGTGTGTGAGCAGGAGGAGGGGCCCTCAACAGGGCTGTATGCGCAAAGGCCACAGTCAGTGTGCAGGGTCAGTGCTGTTTAGTCCCGAGGTTGGGGAGGAAGGAAGAAGCAAGGGCGCGAGGATGCGCGGCAGGTGTGTGTGAGAGAGGCGCTGGCCGTGAGGTGAAGGAACAGCACGCCTCCCGGTCCTGCTGGGGAAAGGGATGCCCCGGGCCAGGAACCAGGACCAAGAGCTTGGAGAAGCAGGAAGGGCTGTCAGTGGCATGCTCACAGCGAGGCCGGGCCCGCCAGGCTAGGATGTCCCCCGAGGCCTCGGTCTCCTGGCCTGGTTCGCTGTGCTGGGGCACAACGCACTTCCCAAAGTTACATCACAAGTGGGTCCAATGCAGAAGGCGAGACAGGTGCTGCCCAGTAACCAGATTCAGAGGTGATCAGACAACTGGACAGTGCTTCAGTTTTGTTTTCAAAACTACAGTGATTTCATATTAAAAGTTCCTTTGCTGATATATTACTCAGTTCTGATTCCTAATATATTGAGTATAATTCACATAAACAAAAGCCTTCACAAGGCAGGCCTGCAGTGATTTCCAAGGGCACAAAGAGGTCTGGAAGCCAAAAGTTCTCAAGAATTGCTGTACTGGGAAAAAGGCTGCTCACTCCCACTAGAAAACAGACTTATTCTGTAGGTGAGGAAGGGGAAGGGTTTGATTTCAGCGACTTTTGGAAACTTGGCACTGTGTCTCTCTGTGTTGGAGCTGCAGAAGAGACATTAAAATGCTAGAATAAGAAGGGGAGGTTCTAGGCAGGAGGATTTGGCAGTCAGCCAGCCTGGCCTCTGCCTCCCCCACCCCCTCTCCACGCCTGAGGGCACCCTGCTCCAGCTGGAGGTCGGGCTCTGTCCCGCACAGGCCACTGCAACAGCCAGCTCCTGCGTCACTGAATAGAAGTTCTGAACAGAAGTAAGTGGGACTCAGACTGACATGATGGAGTGGAGCCAAGGGCATGTCCCTGAAGGAGTTCAGGTACTATGAGATGTTCTCAGACAGGCAAAGCCGATGGTGCCCCTACATGACATGCTGGTAGTGACAGGGGCCCGGCACCCCACACTCTCTGCCTTTGGTCTGCTCTGAAACAGGAGGACAAGAGTGACTGACTGCAGACACAGGCACAAGCCATCGCACAATGTTCCTGCCCGCAGACCCGCCTGGCCTCGCTCCTCACCGTGGGGCCGCCCCCGTGCATTTTAAGAGCCCGGACGGTGGCCACAAGCACCACCACGTGAGGACGGAGGCCGGAATACCGGCATTTGATGTTGAAAAACTTCTCCATGCCAATGTCTGCTCCGAATCCTGCTTCAGTCACTGTAAGGAAAAAAAAGAGCAACTATAAAAACGCTGTCCCCGCTGTCCCAAGTGTCGAGAAAAGTGCACCCTCTCCACGGAAGAGGAGCAGCACTCACCTACGAAGCCCTCGGAGCCCACCAGCTTGAGCGCGATCCGGTCTGCAATGATGGAGGAGTTCCCGTGCGCGATGTTGGCAAACGGCCCGGCATGCACAAACACTGGCGTGCCCTGCAGAACCCCAGACCTCGTGAGTGAGGCGCCCACCTGCTTCACAGTGGTACTGCACACCCGGGGCATGGGATTTAGCTACAACTTTAAATTTTTTTTTTTTTTTTTTTTTGAGATGGTCTCACTTTGTGGTTCAGGCTGGCCCTGAGCTCAGCCTCAAACTCACATCACAATCCTCCTGCCTCTGCCTCCTGAGTGCTGGGATTACAGGCGTGAGCCACCACGCCCGGCACTGTGGTATGTGGTGCTGGTTGCTGCTGGGTGTGGGTCTCCACACCCAGTATTGTTATGTGGTTACCGGGGAATCGAACCCGGGTCCTTGCGCTTGCAAGACAGGCGCCAGAACCACTGAGCTAACTCCCCGGCCCCCTAGCTACAACTTTAAAGAAAACTTTCCAGAGGGAAAAACGAAGCCACCGCTTTTCTATTTTGGTACTGTTCTAGTCACAACTGTGAGGAAAACTGAGAAGAGAGGTCTGGGACTACACAGGAGAGGGTCCTTTGGGACATGGTGCCCAGAAGGCCGCGCACCGGCCTGGGGAGGTGAGTGGGCACACGCTGCTAACCTCTAGTGTCTGCATGAGGTTGGGCTTGATCGCGTCCTTCATCAGCACGGTCAGCGCGCCGCTCACGCCCTGCAACACAAGCACACAGATGTCAACTCTGGTCACAGCCAACACCCACACCCCAGTCTTGCATTCAGTCACCTCGGACCAAATGGCACTTCCATCTGAACTAGACCACTCATTTTTCTCCCCCATTATATATACAGGGAAGCAGGGAAAAGGAGAATGAAAATAATACATATGTGCAATTTCTGAAAAAACATGTCATTCCAGAAATAATCATCTCAATCGTGTTCTGCTGCTGACTGATGTGGGAAATCCACGTGGACCAGTTTACAGCACTAGACAGTTCTAGTCCTTAGACTGAGCTGTTATGTTTAACTTTGATATCTGGCCAGAAATGGGTACAAACCACATTCAATATATGTTTCCCAAAGCTGTACCTAAAAGCATTACCTGGAAATGTAGTAACTCTTAAATAGCAGGCCCCTGTTTTAAGCCACCTAGTCATAGCAGAATAAACTGATGACAAAAGTCGGATATAATCAGCAATAATGAATTTTTAAATTGAAGAGCTGGGGTGTTGTAATTTTAAAACATATATTAACATATGAACTGTGAAACACAAAGCTGATCATCTTTTCTTCCTTTCATAAATTCATCTTCCATACCACCATCACAGGCCAATTATTTTAGTATATGTCCTCAAAACAGATTTGGAAAAAAATTAATCTGTAACAATTCTGTTTAAGCTTCATACCACCAGGCAGAGAGCCCGAATAACCCAGCAATGGACAGCCAGCCTGGAAGGCCCATCAGCCACACAGCTCCTGTGTCTCCCGACTGCGGCTGTCAGCATGGACAGGATGCAGAAAACACAACAGGAGGCCCGTGGGCAAGGAGCTGAGCGCCAAGCGCAGGGACCTGACAGACTCCAAATTCCGCTACGAGACACTCGCCTGGACTCCACACACTCTCTGCATACTCAAGACACACATTTGATTCTGGAGACACTTCAGGGTGGAGACTCCTTCAATCACAGGTGCCTACCACGTGAGAATCACCACGAAATACTTCTTACAGGTTTCACAGTCGTACTGTAATTAGCAAACTTGGACTGAATTGATGGGTTTACTGCAACATCTTAAGTTTAGCATAACTGCTGTTATCAGCAACAGCTGAAAGACCACGGGACAGGCACCGTCACCCCACCCCCTGTTGTACAAGGAGGGCACTCACCAGATCTTCTGTCCTGATGGGCTCCCCTTTCTTGCTGGAGGCCACGACCATTCTGCCAAGCCTCTCTCTCATGTCTTCCAGGGAAGTGGTGAGAGCCAGGACCGCCATGACTTCACTGGCCACGGAGATGTCAAACTGAGCCTGGAGGAGGGGGGCAAAAGGACAAAACTGGGTTAAAGTACAAGTGTGAACTGCAAAAGTCAAAGACATAAACAAACACCTTGAAAGAGTACAAGAGCAGGATACAGCCCAGGGATTTAGCTCAGTGGTTCTGGCATCTGCCTGGAAAGCCCAAGGTCCCCAGTTCAAATTCGATGGCCGGTACCCCGTATTACAGTTCTGGGCGTGGTGACTCACGCCTATAATCCCAGCACTCGGGAGGCAAAGCCAGGAGGATTGCTGTGAGGTCGAGGCTGAGCTCAGGACCAGCCTGAACTACAAAGTGCGAACCTGTCTCAAAAAAAAAAAAACCTCTAGCAATTATTTTAGGATCGTAACGAGTCATTTATTAAAAGTAAATATTCTAGTATGGCCAGTAAACTATTATTTTATCCCCACAGAGGATGCCTAGAATTGAGGTTATGGTTTCCCTAAAATACAAGGGACAACTTAGACATTCTTACACCAAAGAGATATTCTGCCAAATGATCACAAAAGCAAAGCAATTTTCCTCCATTTATATGCAAGGATGTTCACTTGGGGCTTTCCACCTCCAGGAAAAAATGCCGGGGGAAAAACATACAGGTGACACATGGGATTTACTGCAAAAGCTGTCAGGAGTGCTCAATACCACACCTACTCGCTTCCATTTTAAAAGGGAGAAGGCAGAACAACACCTGGCAGCGCAGTCGCATGGGAGAGGGTGGAGGAGGACAGAGGCAGCCAGCTCGGTTCTCAGAGGCTCATCTACTTGAGGAAGAACCGTTACCGTGCGCGTGTGACCTTTCTCCGTTGGAGACTGCCCAATGGTGATCTTCCTCAGGAACCTGTCGTTGGTGTCCAACACTGTGAGGAGGGAGACAGAACAATTTTTAGTATAAATGACCATAAAGCTGAAGGAAGCAACTGGGGAAGTAGCTCAGTGCTGTGTCTGCAGCTGGATAAGTGCAAGATTCTGGGTTCAATCCCCAGGACCTGGGGGAAAAAAAGCTAAAGGAAGCAGCAAAATTTTAAAGCAACAAGTGTAATGTAATGCTTACTAATAATATGACTCCAAATATTAGCTGATGGCAAAGCTAGAATATGGGTTAAAAAAAATGAGATTCATATACTATAAAGGTACAGGAATTATTTTTAAAACAATGTGGCATGGCTGAGTTTTATTTCTTCTAGAGAATTCAAACAAGTAATCAGAAATCTAGAGTCTATTTTAAAGCATAGTCTATATTACAAAAAATACCAATCCACTTTTCCAAAAGGCTAAAGACTGTGTTGTTCTAGGGTGGGAAGAGGAGGCAGGGGGACCCCAAGGACCTCGCACTCCCCAGGGAGACACCAGAGCCAGCAGCTTGGAGCACGAGTAGGAGCCTTTGACACAGCCCAGGCCTTTGCTTCACAAGGTCTATCCTGATGACAAAACAGTGAGCAAATCACAGAACCCTGGGAACATGGCAGAGATCAACCAGCCGACCACGGTAACCCATCTCCCAGGACTAACTCGGGCCAGCGTCGCAGTCTGTCCCCATGATCTCAGCTTGTGCACGTGAGGTTCAATAGGAAGCACCCTCGTGTCTGTGCTGGGTTCCTGGCACTCCTTGAGTACCTGGAAGCCTAGGGGATTGGAGGGTCACGCTTCTCATAACAAACCTCTTCAGAGTACACTCGAAGTCATGCTAATGAGGTGACACAAGTCCCTGGATAGCCTTGAGAGGAGAGAGCTACGGAAAGACCAAGTGTGAGAGGGCTCAGGAAGGAGCCTGGAAGCCCTTGAGAGCCAGACCTAACGCGCTTCCAGGCTGGTGAAAACGGAGCCGTTGGGAGGGCAGCATAGCCTCGCCTTCCCTCTCGCTGACCCTGAGCTGCAGCTTTCACAATGAACCAGCATATGGTGTTTTCGCTGAGTGACCGGGGAGGTTGTGAGGGCCTCCAGTCTACAGCCGGCGGCTCAGGAAAGGTTGCGAGGTGACTGGACTTGGGACTGGCAGCGGGAGTGGGCGGTCTTGTCATGTTTAACCTCTAAGCTGCGGTGTCCGCTCCAGGAAGTGTGGCGCTTGCCTTTACTCAAATACCCAGGCAGTATCTGCTGCAGACTGAAATGAATTGTTCTGGGAGAAAGTAAGCTAGGCATCCGGGGTCCGAAACGAAAGATGGAGAGTAGCGTGAGTGTTGAAGGGAAACGGGAGCTCTCATTCCTTACGAAATGCCAAACAGCAAAGGAACATATAAATAAACCCCAAAACCAACAACAACAACAAAATAAGCCCGAAAAACAAACAAAGAATGGTCAATAATCTAAAAAGTCAAACAGTAGGAAATCCCCTCAGCCCCGCAGTGCTAGGGATCAACCCCAGGGCCTTACGCACCTCACATCCGTGGGTCTTGGTTGGATCCCCAGCAGCCTCCCCATACTATAACAATTTAAGCACCAAAAGCAGAGGATGCTTTTTTTTTTTTTAACTTGGGACTGAACTGAGGACCTTATGCTTACGATGAGGCTGGCACCGGAACCGAGCTAAAACCCCAGTCGTGAAAGCAGAGTACTCTGTAGTAGCACTTGGAAACTTGGAGACACTGTCTCTCTCTCTTTCTCTCTCTCTCTATCTCTGTCTCTCTCACTGAAGCCAATCCTTACTCTTCAAAGAAATAGTATACAGTGACTTATAACTATGTTTTGTTCTGTGTAACACAGCCAGTTAATAGATATGAACCATTGTTGGGGGGCGGCTATGTGGGGGTCTATCTCTACCTTCCTGGAAAGCATGAATCAGATACAAACTGAGGGAAAAGTATATGAAATAATAAAATTTTAAAGTAGATATTTACTTATTTCTTAGAAAATATTATACCCTTTGTTTAAAGCTACTGAGGCAAGAGGAGAAATACCAGTCTGATGTTAGATATGAACAGTTGCCATGCCAATAAAAATAAGAAAAGACAGCCAGCCTACTGGCCTTTGGTGGCACTCTGCGTGATGCTGGTAAGTTCTTCTCAGCAATTATAGAAAACGGATGCGCTGTTGGAAAAATAAAATTCTAAGCCATGCTAATTGGACATAAAGAACAGTAACATATGGCAGAGAAGCCAGGCAGCTCACTCAGTCAACTGCTGCGTGCCGAAACCTTGAAGGCTACTTAATCTGTCTTCACTAAGATGAGGGATGACATGATTAAGCAAACTGAAGCAAAACCAACTCACCGATGCCAGACAAAAGTGCTGAGAATAAAGGGCACACATGCTTCAAGAAGTGATTAAACATAATTTCTCTACTTCATGACACTAAAACTTTTTGCATAAAATGAAACTTGAAAAATGTTATTTTTGGTTTATGCACGAACTTCCTTAAAACCACCCTCATTTCAATCAATACTGAATAGACAGCAAAAGGTTCAACCTTCCAACAAAGAGAAACAGATGACAGCCAATAACGGAGACACAGACAGAGGCAGCGAGAAAAACAAACACCGTCACCACCTCAGTCGCCTTCGCCGTGAGAACACCGACCCCCGAGCTCCCGGACCTCACACCGCACGGCTCTCCTGCAGCCTGCAGGGCGCAGCACAGCTCGGACACCCGGGACGCATGCGCTGCTCTGGTACCTCTTTGCCATGTTATGGTTTCTGGGTCAATATCCAGTCGTGCAAATCTGTTGATCTCTTCCTCTGTCAGTGTGGTGGGGTCGGTCTTTTCAATGCCTAGTCTCTGGAGAGGTAGGAAATTAAAACATAAGACAAAACAAACAGAACCTACAATTTAAAAAAAATTAACCTCTATGTCAAGACAGTCTCTTCTAGAAAACACAAACTGTGGTAAATTGAGAAGGGAAAGCTGGGATCCTGCTGAGGGGCCCGGAGGTCACTGCAGCCACATAGATAGCACAGGTGCCGTATCACTGACACGCCTGCCCCTGCGGTCGCACATGGGAGGCATCTGCCTCAGCCCCTTCGTACACAAGCACAGCGACTGAGAATGTCCTGAGACAGACCCATACCTGACTCGCTCTTCCTAAGTACATAGAAAGGAAAAGCAATATGCAAAGACTTTTCTCAGGGGTAGGGAAATGTGAAGGATTGAACCTCAGGCCTCAGGCATGTTAAGCACATGCTGTACCAGTGAGACTCATCAGACAATTAAAACGAATTCAAGTGAAATTTGAGAGGCTGAGGTCATAGTTCAGTGGTAGCGTTCTTACCAAGTACAAAGCCCTAGGTTCAAGCCCCGGAACTGCTAAATAAGTAAATAAATAAATGTACAGCAGGTTGGGCGGAAATTAATATAACTCAACAAAAATCAATGGAAAGATCTTGATATGCATTTTATACAGCACTCTATTCTTGCTGAATTGTCACTGTTCTCCAAGACCCAGAAAGGGTTTCTGTTTTCCTCACAGTATTTAAAAACTTTACTGACTTTCGGTGTCTGCATAGGTCACACCCTACAGTGGAAGCCCACACGACGCTCCCTCCTCTCTAACGCCTGCTGATCACCAGCCCAAGGGAAACCCGCTCTGCCGCAGCTTCTGCCTTGTGTTACAAGGACCTGTTCTGAACCTCACGTATTTCCACAGCTGGCCCCTTCCTGGGAAGTCAGAAAGCCCTGTAAGCACAGAACAAGACACAAGACACAGTCCACAGAAGCCAGCCAGGCCCTGTCACCCTGCAGGGAATCTGCTGTCTCAATAAACTCCTGACTAGCGACAGCCCCGCACAGCACAGGACCCAGGCAGGAGGCCCAGGCTTCAGTGCTGTCCCTCTCGAGGGAAAGTCTGGGGAAAGTCTCGGGGAAAACTCCTGTTCTCCTCCCCACAAAGAGCTCCACTAGCAAAGGTGAAGTCGTCTGCTCTTTCCCTGACGCCCTGCTGCCTCAGACAGGTTCACTCTGGTGCAAAAAATGCTCTGCCTGCTGCGTGTGCAAACACAAAGTGGAGGAATACCAAACCGCTTAAAGTCGGCTGCTCTCAATGGTGTACACACACACACACACACACACAGACACGCACACAGACACTCACACATGCACGCACACACGCAAAATGCACATCCACAGAACTGTAAAGCAAAGGGCAAGGGCTGTGACTCAGAGATGTGCTTGCCGAGCATGCACCAACCCTCACAGTCAATCCCCAGGACTATCAAAACAACCCCACAGCAGCAGAACAAAGGTAACATGCACCTGGATAAAGGGGACCGCTGTGTACCCCTCTGTGGATATCAAATATAAAGATACAATGTTGCAAAAAAATTAAAGTGCTGCTGAAAGTAGGCGGTAACCCAGGTATTAAATTCCTACATGTTTGATGCCATCTAAAGAACAGAAATTAAAATTTCTTTCCTTCCTTCTTCAGAATTTAGTTTTGAACGGTATTTCTAACACTCCCCGTGCTATTCCTTTACAGTTACTCCCTGCCTTGAGCCCTAACTCTCAGCATCGCCGATATTGTCCCTCACTGGTTTTCTTCCTGGGGGTGTCATATAGACAGAGCATACAGCACCCGCCGGGACTGGGCTCCTTCAGCTAACATGCCTCTGCCAGGCAGTGAAGCTATGGCAAGTAGCAGTGGCTCGTTTCCTTTTCTTCTATGAATGCACACAGTTCAACCATTCATTCACAGAACATTTAAATTATCCTCAGTTTCGGGAGATTCATTAGCCACAAAAAAAACTCACATTCAGCTTCTAATGTGAATACAAGTTCTATTTCTCTTAGGTAAACACCTGGGAGGAGGGCTTCTGGCTCATGTGGTTCAGTGCATGCTTAATAACTATATATCTGGTATTGCTACTCCAATAAAAGATAGATGTCATCGTGCCTTTAACCCAGAGGAATGAACCTGTGGGGTGTGTGCTGCGGCAGCTCGCTTGTACTGCTCAGAGTTCCTAAACGTTCACCATCACCGCTTTAACCACTCGACACAGTCCTCCACCTACCACAGCAGGGAAGTATCATTACACTCATTTTACAGATGAATAAACTGTAAGGTGTGTCATATTACAAACATGCTCAAAGTCCTATTTCTGGGAAGAACAGGGACTCAAACTCCAAAATCTATACATGCTACCTTGATAGCTTTCTGATCTTTCTTCTTTTGAGGTGTTGGGAATTGAACCCAGGACTTCACACATTCTGACCATAAATACTCACAAATACTTGACCATAAAACTACCTCCTAGCCCTGGATCCCGACTCTTTATCAGTCCTCTCCTTAGCTGAGGGCAGGTGGTCAGTGCTCTGCTTATTCCAAGACTAAAAACTTGTAATTATAAATAATTGAGATAATAACGACCACCAGCCCTTGCCATCTATACCACCTACAACTGCAGACACCACTGGATCCAAAAGAAGCTGCTCTGGGCCAGGGAGTTAGCTCAGTGGTTCCGGCGCCTGTCTTGCAAGCGCAAGGACCCTGGTTCGATCCCCTGTAACCACATACCATACTGGGTGTGGAGACTCACGCCCAGCAGCAACCAGTACCACATACCACAGTGCCGGGCGTGGTGGCTCACGCCTGTAATCCCAGCACTCGGGAGGCAGAGGCAGGAGGATTGCTGTGATGTGAGTTGGAGGCTGAGCTCAGGGCCAGCCTAAAACCACAAAGCAAGACCCTGTCTCAAAAAAAAAAAAAGCTGCTGCTCTGAGGAGAGTCCACCTCCTTTTCCATCACTGAATTCCATACAGTATCACAAACGGAGAAGGAAAAACCTTACCTGTAACCTTCGGATTTGGATGTCAGAGAACTTTCTCACTCCATTCACTGATGGCACCAGACGATTAAAGAGAGCCTTAAGGAAAAGCAGAGAAGGGGCTTTCAGATGAGGGGCTCCCATGCCTCGCTCCTGGCATCTGGCATCGCACCCAGGGACCAGTACTAATCGAGGGCAGGACTACCTTGTCAGTCTGAGTCAGTTCATGGAACATCCGAGCATCGATGGCAGCAGCGACGAGGTTATTAGCCGCAGTGATGGCGTGGATGTCCCCAGTGAGGTGCAGGTTAAACTGCAGAGGAACACAAGTCGCATCAGCTCCTGGCCACTCTGTCTTTCCATACTCTTTCTCCTACAGCCAAACTGTCTCGTGTTAAACCCCGGCAATGTTGGTGGCAGGATGGCCAGGGGACCCCAGATCAGGGACCGTCCCCCTTGGCAGCATCTCCTCCAGACACAGAACTGGAGTCACAAAGAGCCCACCACTGGGACTGCAACCACACAGTTACCAAGGACACCCTCCTTAGCCAACCAGTGAGTGAGGAGAGTGCTGTGTGTCCACACAGATGCCCCATTTCTGTTGTCAGTCCTCTGAATTCATTGTGTGTTGGTGCTTCTCAATGTCATGTTTCATTTGACCACTTGCTTAAAATGGTCCTTTTCACTGACAGCCAGACTTCGGAACCAAGTTCTGCCACCAGTTTACAAATTAAAATGTCTTTTTTTTTCTGCTGAGAAACAAGTCATTTGTCCTCTAAGATTTCTAAAGAAAAGGTTAATCTCTGCAGGAAAAAAGCTATAATGAAGGTATATAAAGGATTCAGACTATCAAATCCTGGGCTACTTTACCTCTTCCATAGGAACAACCTGGGAGTAGCCACCTCCTGCAGCGCCACCTAGAGGACAGGCGGAGGTAAGGACTCACGTTAAGCGCGCTCAAGCAAAACAAAATGATCTGTCACCACTAAGCAGGTTATTTGTTTACTTTGTGCCATCATCTGGACAGATTTGATTGTTTTCTAATTTTCTTTTACCACGCTAAAACACTTGATCTTGTTCATGCTGAATAGACTCTCAGCTGAAATCTGAGTCTAAATGACAAAACTGTGAACACACACACATATACCCACTCATTATCTTTAGAAAAGGTTCCCCAAGATTCCTAACATATTAAAAGACCCAGCTGACAGTTACATAAAGGCAATCTTGTTCAATTTCCTACTCTCAGAAGCTTACTATGGCTTTTAAAAAAACAGTATTTAAGGTGCACACACTAACACGAAGACTCCAACTCTTCCCCAACAGGTGACGAATGACAGAAAACATGCAACTGCTAGAGTTCTGACGGCTCTTCTGGATTATCCACAAGAGGATGGTCAAAAATGTCCGTGTTGCCAAATCATCAGGGAGACAGTTGTCACCCTGGAATGTGGCTTGTATTTTTGTAAGGCGGGAGCTGCACAAGGAGGTATTTTTGTACCAAAAGGAACGAGACTAATGAGTTCGTGAAGCAGCCCAAGCAAAAGGCTCATTGGGGAGTCAGAGTCAGAACGAAGCCATCTTTACACGACTGGAGGGCAAGGTGTGCCCAGTGCCAAATCTGCAGAAATGAAGGAATAAGCAGAATGTGACACCCCGTTACCAGGCAAACCAGGAAGCCAGCTGGAAGCACTTCCTGTAATGAGGTGGTTTTAATTAAAAGCACGTGTGTGTCACTGAAGCTGTCAAAACTGAAGCTTCAGTGTGATCGCTGATGTCCTATTCACATCCAATTGAGCACCGTGTGGATGACACAGGGTTAGTGGTTCAGGTAACTGGTGGGGTTGGCCCAGGACTCATGGTGCTTTTGGTCAAGTTCACAATGTGGTCCCATTGCTGCAGTGGCAGAATGACAATGACACTGTCTCACACGGGAGGACAAAACTGAATAATACGTGCCAGTGCTTAGCACAATCCCCAGCAGCAAGCACACACTAGCGAGGTAGGTGTTCTTTTTCCCAAGAGGGAGATCCCATAGGCATCCATGGGCCCAGGGGGTCTGGGAGGACTGGAGGAGCGGCTGGAGCCCACTGGGGATCCCAGGTCAGGCGGAGTACCTTTTATCCCGAAGGTAGGGCCCTGAGAAGGCTGTCGCACACACGCGAAGACATTCTGGTGAAGATGGGCGCCCAGGGCTTGCACCAGCCCCACTGTGGTCGTACTTTTTCCTTCTCCCAGGGGTGTCGGAGTTATTCTACAGATGAAAGCAAAGAGGGAGAGGTTCACTTCCAGGATTAACTTTATCTGAATCACTGAGTCAGCTCTCCTAGACCCTCGGGAGTGATTCGATCTAAATAATGAGGAGGATAAAAGCCTGAAAGAGATGTCTTCTACAAGTCTCGATTGAAGAAATTTCCAGTAGTTAAACAAAACACTGCACTTCAGCTCTTCTCACTATAAGGAACAAATATACTTGACATTTAACCTTTCAGTCAGATACCACTGTAATAATAATTTCTCAATTTATAGTCTCAAAAACTAACTTTTAGGGCTGGGGTACAGCTCAGTTGTACAGCACTTGGCTGGGATGTGCAAGGGCCTCGGGGGCACCCACAAGATCCACAAAAGACAAAGACAGCTTTATGGATAATGTAACACAGCAATAAAAATGAATCTTCAGGAGACCTATTTGATGAATTTTGGGGTTATAGAAAAAGTAATTGTATCTGAAAACTCAGTTCTTCCACCTACTAGATGAAGAAACTTGACCACTCTCCTCATCTCTAAAAGTTTTTACTCTTTTCTACCTCATGATGTTGCTACAAAATCAAATCCACGCAGCCCAGTGTGGTGGTGCATGCCTGTAATCCTAGCACTCAGGAGACTGAGGCAGGAGGATCACTGTGTGTTCAAGGCTAGCCTCAGGTACACAGTGAATTTGAAAACTGCATAAGACTTTGTCTCAAAAACAGAAAAATCATGGGCTGGGGAGTTAGCTCAGTGGTTCTAGCGCCTGTCTTGCAAGCACAAGGACCCCGGTTCGATACCCGGTAACCACATACAATGGGAGGTGTGGAGACTCACACCCAGCAGCAATCAGCACCACATACCACAGTGCTGAGTGTGATGGCTCACACCTGTAATCCAAAAGCACTCTGAGGCAGAGGCAGGAGGATTGCTGTGATGTGAGTTCGAGGCTGAGCTCAGGGCCAGCCTGAACTACAAAACGAGACCCTGTCTCAAAAAAAAAAAAACAAAAAACACACACACAGAAAAATCAAATGCATGGAAAATGCCAAGACCAAACCAAACACACCTCAGTGTGCGGTAGTAACATGTAACCCTTGGCGGTAACAACCAGGATGGATGCTAAGACTCAACGGGCAACATCAGGACACTTCATACCCGGTCACTACCACGTATTTCCCGTCGGGCTGGTGCCTCAGGCGCTCGAGCGCGGACAGCTGGACCTTGGCCTTTGTTTCCCCGTATAATTCCACCTCTCCAGAGAGCAGGCCGATTTCTCGAGCCAGGTTACCAATGGGCTTCGGTTTGCAAGACCGGGAGATATCAATGTCACTTTTAAAACACAGAAAATAGGTGTAAATTTTTGCTCACTGAATTTAATCCCCCACACACGCACTGACAGCTAACGCCCGAAATCCACGAAGTTCTAAGTCAGGAGGATTTCATTTTTACCTTGGAACGGGCGTCTTCAGGGTGAGACTGTTATACTGAATTGTCCACTTTCCCGGCTTGAATTTCTCCAAGAAACGCTTTGCACTCTCAACTGTGCTCTAAGCAAGTGACACAAAGGGGAGGGGCTTATTTTAATCTCTGCCTCAGTTTCAAACTCCAGCTCAAACCCCAAATGCAGGTGTCCTACGATTCCCCCGTAACGGGCTCTGGGCTGCTTGCTACCAACTGGTGTGTCATAGAAACAAGTCCATCAAGCAGGGGTTGCCAAGTCAGTGTCGTGTGTCTTTTTGTTCCAGGGAAGGACACAGCATCGTGCCATTTCCCCCACGGATGTGACTGATCCTATTTATCTGCTCTCCCATTCCCTTTTGTCCTTTGACAGAGTCACAGCTCCACACAGCTTCTCAGTAGGCTTTCGGCCTTGTCTCTGTGGGGAGAAAGATCACAGAACTCACAAGTACCTGCATCAGCATCGCCACAGTCATGGGCCCGACACCACCAGGGACAGGTGTGAT
Organism: Petromus typicus; assembly: GCA_004026965.1. Taxonomy (NCBI): domain Eukaryota; kingdom Metazoa; phylum Chordata; class Mammalia; order Rodentia; family Petromuridae; genus Petromus; species Petromus typicus. Next base: position 17,507 of record PVIR01001699.1, on the reverse strand, counting down.
GAAGCCTGCCCTCTCCTTGGCCTCCTTGTACGCCACGTCGCCTACCACTTTCTTTCCATTTGGTTTTGTGCTGTCTGCTCAACAGGAAAAAAAAAAAATCAAAGCAGCGTATCAGAAGAGCAATACCTGTGTTTCTCGCCAAATGAACAATTCTTGCAAGTTTGATTTAAAACTGAAGTAGAATTTTAGGGTGCTGGCCCATCAGGCCCAAGGGCCTACATGAGCGAAAGCCTCTGCAGGGCTGGGTGAGGTGACAGCTCAGAGGCGGAGTCCTTCCTTCACAACCACAAGGCCTGGCCCCATCCCCAGCACTGCTGCCAGATGACAGGAATTTCCTACTTTACAGGGAGAAAATTATGTTACCTGCAAAATTCGTAAGATACTCTGAGCAGTTTGCATAGTTCCTCAGATGGCAAATAAAACAGGTCTTTTTTTCTATTTCTTAAAACCAACTACACAGCTGATGAGCATTTCTTAAATGTTAATTTTCTAAGGCCTACAAAGGGATTTTTTGCGTCCACAAAGCTCCAGCTATGTCACAGCTGCCAGCTATGGTTTCTACAGCAACTGTCAGCATTTTGTAAGCTCCATGTGTGAACTGGAAGAACAATTCAACATTCAATTCCAAAGATGAGCAGCTACTTAAATGTATGCAAAGGCAAAGAATATAATTATACTTCCCTTAAAAGGAGACAAGAACAACTACAAATCTTAGCAGCTATTCAAGAGAACAAAGCATTTTGCCTCACTGCTCGCTTACACAAAGAACCTCCCACACTTGGCTGCAGGATACTTCCGGCCTACAGGGCCTGGGGCAGCCTGGACACTGAGGCAGCCATGTTCCCAGCAGGATCTGGTAAAGGCTTAGCCATTTCTCTTTGAGGAAGCTTCAAGATATAACCAAAAACCCAGACAAGATCTAGGCTCTAGGGTGAGCTTTTATTATTGCCTTCAGCCACTGGAGGCCACACATTTGTCTGGTTCAAAGGCATACACTTGCTAAGGCTCACACAACAAGAAAATGGGCAAATTCTTGGAAGTGAGAAGGTATTCTTTCTGGGTGAAATGGTGCACACACAGGACTTGGGAGGCTGAGGCAGGAGGATTGCTGTGAGTTTGAGGCTGAGCTCGGGGCCAGCCTGATCTATAAAGTGAGACCCTGTCTCAAAAAAAACCAAAAAAAACTGTTTAGGGCTAGAGATTTAGCTCAGTGGTTCCAGCACCTGCACTGTGCCTGCGCAAGGTCTTGAGTTTGATCCCAGTAATGATATATCACGATGCCAGGCACAATGCTGTAATCCCATCACTCAGGAGACAGAGGCAGGAGGATTGTCGAGTTCGAGGCTAAGTGGAGGACCAGCATGAACTATAAAGCAAGACCCTGTCTCAAAAAAACTAAAGCTAAAAAAAAAAGAAAATTGTTTAAGCAAGAGCTCAGGATTTAACTGAATGATAGAGTGCTGGCCTAGCATCCAGAAGTCCTGGGTTCAATCCTCTGTAATGGAAAAAAAAGATGATGCTCAGGAATATAGCTTTATCTTTCATACCAATGGTAACAATGAAATCATCATAAAATACCTTTGCAACTTTCTATTTCTAGTCACTTTAGTTTCTACATAGACAGCAGACAGAAATCCAATCAATTTCTGAACTGTCATTGAGAAGCTCAGCTTGGTTCTTATACCAAAGACCAGAGTTGAGCCAGATGCCGGCTGACACACAGATGACAAGTGGGATACGGTCAGTGGGCAAAGTGGCCACGTCTCAATCTACCGACACAGCTTCAACAGAGATGCTGAGCTTGTCTACGCCAGCCCTAGGGCTACTCCTTTACTGTGCAGCTGCATGTACAAAATTCAACTGAGCCTCGGTATTTGACTCGAGGATCCTTAATTTTAGAGGCCAATCCAGAAGTCACCGCACTGGACAGGCTGAGACTGGAGAGGTAGGAAGAGGAGTCTGCTTCCTCTTTCTATGGTCCTTCCAAATGAAATACTACGAATCTAGACCTCACGTTACTGTTGGCAGTCCACTGGAGAGGAAGGACACTTCTGCAGGCTGCTCTGGCCAATCCTTTCTGTTCTGCACACCAATCTTTTGGTGCCGTGGGGAAGTTGAGGGGCAGAGCACTGGCCTAGTGTGTGGCCCGAGTTCAACACCAACACAGTCAACAAAAACTAAAAATATTCTTTTTGGAAAAAATATATACGTCTTAATTCAGTCTTAATCTGCCAAGCATCTGTCACTATCGTACCTGAGTGGTTCACGGGATCAACTGTTTTCAATTTCAACTTAATTTAATTTTTGCAGTAGAGTAGATAGAACTCAAGGTTCAGCCCCTTCAAACTGAGCTGCATCCCTTGCCCTTTTTCAAATTTTGAGACAAGGTCTCACAAAATTGCCACAGCTGGACTCGCACTCACAATCCTCCTGTCTTAGCCTCCCAGAATGCTGGTATAAAGGCGTATACCATTACATGAAGCTCATTTTTGGTTTTTTGATGCTGAGGGTCAAATCCATGGTAAGCACTTGCTCTGCAATTGAACTATACCCAGCCACATGCAAATAATTTACATAATTCAGGAACCAAGATTTGGTCCACTCGTGGAATACACTGCGTCTAAAATGAACATCTGCCAAGAACACTCTTTGGGTCCAGCAGCCCATCCACTGGTCTGAGCTCAGTGATTCTGCCATTCTTGTAAGGTCTAAGCCTTATCAGTGTCTATTTGCCTATATGCCCAGGACCAGAGAAAACACTGCTGACCAGAAGGGATGATATTGCCTTAACTTTATTCATATTTCACGATCTATACCAAGAATAGGTGTGAACAAGATAGTAACGTGTTTAAATCAACGTTTCAGACCTATTTGCCAACTCCAGATCTCTTCCCAGGGGTTCCTTCATCTCTTACATCTGATTGGAAAAAATGTCCAGAGCAGAAAATGCAAGGACTGAAACAGAATGAGCTGGAATGTCATGCAAGTATTCATAGTGCGGAGTTGTAGGAGAGCAATTTCTTATCACCCTTTAGATAATTACACTACCAGAAAATGAGTGATCAATTATGAGCTACTGTCTTAAAAGCGCGGTGGGGAGCGTGGGAGGGAGGTTAAAAACGGTGAAGACTTGACAGTGACTAATGCTCCTGGCAGCTCAGTGTCTGTACTTCAAACTTGAGATGGAAAGGGAGAAAGAAAAAGATTTTTCTTGCAGTAACTCCTTTCAACAAGTCAACAGATCTGAGTGCCGGCTCTCAGGTGTAGGAAGCCGGGCAGGGCCTGCCCCAGCCCACTTCTCTCTCTGGTGAGAGAAGAAATACCAAGCTGTGTGGAACAGAAGGGAAGGAGGATTTTCAGAAGAAAGAGATCAGCCCTGGATGACAGGGATCAGAAGAGGTTCAGAAGGAGGAACAGACATCAAAGACAGACAGGAAGTGGGAGGAAGCCTCGTGAAGTCCAAAAAGCAGGTCGTAGTGCCTGTGAAGGTGGGAGCACTTGGCATGTAGCTGAATGGTAGGGAACTTGTCTAACACAGCCAAGGCCCCGGGTTTGGCCTCCAGAGCTGCATTAGAATAATGCAGTCCAGGGCCGCGGATGCAGCTCAATGGCAGAGCCTGCTGAGCATGCACAAGGCCCTAAGCATAAAATCCAGTGGGGTGCTTAATGCCCAGAAATAGGTGCTCAAGTAAAGACTGTTCCTTTCTCAAAGCAATGAGGCATGTAGGTGCTTCTGCATTTCCTTGAACTTTTATGTTTGAAAGAACAGCCTGCTCCACTAAGGTTGCAGGCACCAGGATCTGCCAGAACTGGGCTTGTGTGGGGAAGGGAGAATGGTCCCACTTTCAACTGCGGATGCTGGTATTCACCAAGAACTGACGAGCTGAACAACCCCAGAGGGCTGAGCTCGCTGAGGTGAAAGGCTGGCAAGAGACATGGGTGGAAGAGGTGCCCAGGTCTGTGAGCAGGTGAGCTTGGCAAGGTGGGGTGGGCCTGACTGAGAATCAGCTGCAGGCAGAGACGCGAGCAGGAAAGCGACAGCAGTCACCTCGCTAAGTGGGATGCTTAGGGATGACATGGAGTGTGGAGGGCAGGAAAACAGTGCCTGGCATCTGAAAACAGATGCAGCACAGACAGTGATCAGGAGGAGAATCCAGGGTTTCAGATCCGCCCATGTATATACGTGTGTGTGTATATATATATAGAGAGAGAGCTATATATATATATATAGCTTCAATAAAGTGTAATTTTATAAAACAGGCACAAAGAGATGAACAATAACTACATGTAATAATACAAGAACAGTTTTTACTAGTGTACTGAAGATCATGTGAAAATGCTAGCTTCTTCTCTCAAGATCTTATTCTACTTTCAGCTGAAGCAAGCACTTCATGGCTGCTCTGGTTTACGCAAGAGTGTCTACTCTGGCACTTGGGGGTCATTACTACATACAAGGGGCTCAGTCACACACCACAACACACAGCGTCTGGTGAGTGACACCAGGCAGGGACGCACTCAGCATGGATGTGCTGGACACAGGGATGGGTCAGGGCACAGACAGAACAAGATTTCCTCAAACTTCTCTGAACAGCTAACAGTTTAAGACTCCCGATGTTTCTATAATTTTCTATTTGAGAATAGAAGTTGACCTTGGAAAGCTAAAGCCATAGAAAAGCAGAACTGTGGATAAGGAGCTACTGGATGTTTTAAACGTACATCTGTCATCTTTGTTGACCTCTGCGTGAAGATGATACAATACTGCTTAGCTGACCCCTCACGTCTTTCTGGACTGTATGGGAAAGGGGTGAAAGGTGCTGGCCACGACTCCAAGCGGCCATTACTCCACTTACTCACCAGGACCCCTAGAACGTCAGTCCTTCAAGCACAGAATAACCCGTGTCTTGGGCTTCCTGTCCTTGGCTTCTCCCCATCGGCTCACCTGGGACATAATTGATTCCGCAGTCAATGACAACCGCTCCGAGTTTGATCCACTCTCCTTTCACCATTTCTGGCTGACCAGTGGCAACCACCAAGATATCACCTTTGTTCACCTAGGGAAAGGATTTCGGACTTCACACTCTAAGAAAATCTAGAAGTGCAGAGGATACCTCTGAGCTTGCACGACATTCTCAAGCATCACCAGCGACTCTGCAGGACACTGGGCGAAGAGGCCTCAAGTGTGAGCTGTGTGGGGCGTGTGATGACCCTTCACACACTGTGCTCACGCCTGCGCGTGCCCAGATCCCTCACCAGCCAGTGCGCCCAGTGGGGAGGCAGTGAGACCCTACAGAGTAGAGCGCAGACCTGGACAATGGCCTGCACGCAGCATCCCACGGCTGCATCTTCCACAGGTTGGGGACGCCACCGCCGCACGTAGAACAATGCTTTGGCATGATTAAAAGGAAGGTGGCAGGCTTCTCTCCTGCTCTGTCCCTACATTTAAGAGACTACACTGTCAACAGGGTCGTGGACTTGAGAGCATTTCCTGGGCTCAGGAATCTGATGCAGGAATTGAGAAGATGCTGTAGGCTCACAAGTGTGTCCAGAACGCCTCTGTCACGCACTTGGTGTTATGGCTGTGTCTGGATGTCCCCAAAGCCTCGGGAATCATAGGGAGGCCTCTCAGAGGTGGCTGAATCTAGGGTGTGTGACTGATTTGTGGTACGATGCTAGGATTAAGGGTGGTCAGTCCGCTGACTGGGTTGGCACCACCCCGATCTCAGATCTCAGCAGTCTGGTCAAATTATAAGGTACAGAAGGGCGTGTCTGGTTGCCTTGTTGTTTTGCTACCCTGTGCCCACCATGAACTATTCTCTCTGATGCCACCCTGCCTTGGAGGCAGCAGATAATCAACGAAAACCCCTACAAACTGTGAGCCAAATAAACCTTTCCTCCTCTAACTCTGGGTGTTGGGTCTTCTGTCTCAGCCAGGCAAGAAGTAATGAGGACACCTGGTATCTGAATACCAGGGCCAGATCCAGAGCTTGTGTTGCTGATTCTGTCTGCCAGGAGACAGACTGGCATAGAATGGGTACAGTCAGAACCAAGTCAGTATGAACTTGAATTTGTTTCTTCCTCTTATAAAGTAAAACAAGAACCTTGGCATTGTTGCAGGTGTCATGTGAGAGCACGAGAGCCACGTCCACACACAGAAAACCCACTCTCCTCCGCCTTCCTACCTCCTTGTCCAGCTGGGCAGACTTGGAATGGCAGGTGGTGACCGTGGCGTTGTTCCACAGCAGCAAGTCATGCATCGGGGCACCCACTATTTTACTTCGTCCAACCACCACAGCATGACTTCCAGCAATCTGCACCCCTGCAAAAAGAGCCACGTGCATTAAGAGTGGGGAGGGAACAGCCACCCGCCTGTGCGTGCCACCCGCCTGTGCGTGCCACCCGCCTTTGCATGCCACCCCAGTGGCAAATTGAGAACAGGAAGGACACAAAAGCAAGGTCTCAGCATCAACAGAAAGTTCCACAGAAACACTCTTTTGGCAGTGAGGTTCTCAGCGCGGGGCTTCAGCTACGGATGGGAAGCTGTACACCGTCCATCTTGCTTGGACTTGAGAAAGCAGCTTAGGCCAAAATGCATTCACTGAGTCATATGAGTGGGAAGAAACTCTACACTCAAAAAAGAAACTCTGACATCCAACTAAAGAGCCATATGGGAGAATTACCAGATGAAATTACATGGGAGAAACATTTGCAACAAAGAGGGGGTATGGAATGAGGTGGGGAGAAGTGAAGGAAATTAGATTAGTATCAGTAACTCTTTCCAACTTTAGTAAATTTATTTACGTGGTTCCTCATCCAAATTCCTCTTCTGGCTCAGGGCCCGGAGCTGCTGGGTGCTGTCCTGGGGTGTGACGGGGAAGGTGGGCTGCAGTGGAAAGCTTTCTTTTCGCTTACTCAGCACCCACTAGCTGGCAACAAATTGACATCAGATAAGGACTGACTTCTCCTCTACTCAACAGATTTGCATGAGTCCTCATTAGCGGACAAGCGACTCTACTGATCCCTGGCCAATAAATCCAATTACATGACCGTTAGCTGGGCCTTCTGGGGATCACAGGGAGCCCGAGAACAAGCTGCCCAACAGAAGCAGTGAAGGCTCCAGCTGGGCTCCTCCACTTGGTCAAGGTGGGAGGCGCCCTTGCCTGAGGGAGTTCCACAGTAAATCATGCTTCTTGCTTAAAATTAATTTTATTAAGAAAGGATCAGCTCTTAGATGATTTTAGCATGGTCATCACTTAGGAATAAGATGTCCAAGTTTGAAGTGTTGAAAAAGCATCTTGGTTTGGGATGTGGCTCAGGCATCCTGGGGTTTAATGCCAACACCACAAAACAAATAACTAAGCTGAACCATAGTGCACCTGTCAGGATTCACTGAAGACCGGAAGCTGCCTTGGGGCAAAGAGAAGCTTCACCATCAAGGAGAAATGGATCTGGGCACAGTGGCACCTCAGCCCAGCACTGTGAGAGGTGAAGGCAGGAAGGGTCCCAAGTTCAAGCCCACTCTCTTCAAAATAAAAGTTTGGGGATACAGCTCAGCGCAGAGGCTCTGGGCTCAGCACATGCTTACATGCGCGCACACACACACACATGCACGCACACACACACACATGCACATACACACAAAGCGGGATACTGATAGCTGCTGTAGCTTTTCTGTTTGTTTTGAGCCAGTGTCTCATAAGCTGTCCTGGCTAACCCTTAATTTGTGATTATCCTGCCTCAGTCTCCTGAGTAACTGGGATTTCAGGGATTTGTTGTTTTGAAGTTGTAGCACACCTGTCTGCTAAATATGCTAACAATACAAACTCAGCTGTGGCACTGAACTGTAAGAATTACCCAAAGGCCATGGTTTGACCTCTACTTGCCAACTACAGAAAATTTTCACTTATGCTGGACAAATTTTCCACTTAAAACTCCTGATCTACTTCTTTTGAACACAACCCATTTTCCTGTAAAAAATAACCTCTGCTGAAAGTATTCATATGGAAATTCCACTGTGTAATGAGGCAGCACGGCCAACTGCAGAAGAGCTCACCGCCAGCAATCTGTCTGGTCTCAGAGCCTCAGCTGGCTCCAGGATGGAGGTTTTTACTTTGCACCCTTATAACCTCTCTGGATTCTTATTACCACAGAGGGGATTATTTTTTTCCTCACAAAAATAAACTGCTTTGAACCCAAATAACCCAGAGGTCAAACCTCAGCTGCTAAAAAATAATAGCACCAACCTCATAGGATTGTCAAGAAAAACTCACCTGTCTCCTTGATGAGCTCCAGGCACCCTTTGGGTGTACAAGGAATGAAGCAGTTGCTCAGATCGCCTCGAGCGAGTTTCCCAGCATTGACGCTGGTCAACCTAAAATACCAGAAGCGATAAAAAATTCGGGGAGAATGAAGGAAAAGTAGGTGTCGCTGTTCTTCGGAAACAAGTATGATGTGATTCTAGATGGGACCATGCGGTACACAGTGGCACAGCCACACTCACCCGTCCACATCCTTTTCGGGAGCGATAGCATTGATGACTCCCTCGGTATTGATGGGGGTCTCCGAGTCTAAAGGCAGCTGCACTATGAATCCGTGTACACTGGGGTCTTCATTCAAAGACTGGACGTACTGTAACACCTAAAAGTATGACCACATATAATCTCTACAACTCACAGAAATCAGAAGCGGAGAAATACTTTCCAAAGCAAACATCAAGTCAGGCACATAAACCCAGCACAGGGGAGGCTGAGGCAGGAGGATTGTGGGGAGTTCAAGGTCAGCTTGGGCTACATAGTGAGTTTAAGGACAGTCTGAACTGCCCAGTGAGATCGTCTCAAAAAAACAAAAAAAGCAAAATTAAGTTACCCTACTTCCTCCAAATGTTCAATAATAGTCCTCTCGGAATGAACCTCCCTCTAAATCCTGAGAGAAGCTATACTTTCATACACTGTATTCCGCAGGTATTTCGTAAGAAGTTCATCAAAAAATAGCCGAGAACTTCGGTAACTTATTATGCAACAGTGAGACCCATGGTAAGACCATGTAAAGGAAGACAGGGGCAGCAACACCCAGTGGCCCTGGGACACTTTCCAGGCTGCACCATACAGTTCCACAGCAACCAGCGAGCCCCTGAAATGTGGCTGGGGCAGCCACGGAACACACTTTTTAATTTTTATCTCCTTGTAACTAAATTTAAAGAGAAACACAGGGCTGGAGGCCATGGGGCAGGACAGCACAGGGACAGAACTTCTACACGACCTCCAAAGCTCCTTCCCTTTCGCCCCTTTCCACTTAACCTGCAGTTCTGACTTTTAAAGAGCACATTCACTTGTTCTGTTGATGCCTAAACACATCAGATAAGTGAAATTATACTTGGTTTTTAAATTGAACATAACTAGAGGCCCAGGGTCGGGGCTTGTCTTTGTTCTTTGTCGTGGCTGTGGCCGTTCTGTGTGTGGCAGTAAGTACTGAAAGCAAGGTCTTCATACAGTGACACCCCCCACCTTTTTTTTTTTTTAAATTTTTGAAGTGTGGTCTTGCTAAAATGCCCAGGCTGAACTCAAATTGGCAATCCTCCTGTCACATCTTCTGAGAGTGCCAGGATTACAAGGGTGTGCCACCATACCCAGCCCCCAAGAGTCTGCTTTAATAACCACACAGGTGACCTGGAAGCAAAGGTGCTGCAACTGGACGCTGAAGAGCAAATGCTCATCGAGGGCTGCAGCACTTGCCCTGAGGTTTTCGAGGACTTCTTGGAGCTGGGCCCCGAAGAAGACTGACCCGAGGGCTGGCGTATGCAAACTGGCTCACAGTCACTAACCCAAGAGAAAAGTGCTTCGGCCACTCCCCCCCCAGGCAGTTAACCCCCAGCGCTCACCTCAGATTCTGTGGCTGATCTTGGTAATTTAATGTGGGTGGCTTTGATCCCAATCTGCAAAAGGGAATATTTAAAACAGGTAAATGGGACAGACCTGGAGGTCGGGCCTTTTCTCTCACAGCCAGCCACCCCTCATCCTGTGTCTGCGCACCATTCACCCACTGTCCCCTCTGCGCCCCACCATTCCATGCTTGCGATTCCCGGTCTCTGGGAAGTGAGAAATGGGCAGATGGCCCTGAGGCAAGCGGAGGAGAAGCACCGGCTCTCCTGCTTCTGATTTGCAGGACAGATGAGTCGGCTGGGTAGTGGACGCTCACGGGAGGGGTTTGAAGGACAGAGACAGGACACGGTGGAGGGGTGGCTGACAGCCTTTGCTGCAGGCTTTACCTCCTCAGCAGCCTTCCGCTTCACGTTTATATAAAGATTAGAGTCATCTCTGTCACCGACCTAGAATAATAAATACATGCAAATCAGACGATCAGGAAATGGCAACATGTACAGAAAAGCTTCTGTGGTTCAGTTCTGATCCAAAGGAATGTCTGAGAGTGCCACTCTCGTTGTAAAGAAGTTGTACAGAAGAAAAAAGAGGTTGTTGGGCTGGAGGGGATGTGAATGTAGGTGGTATTCAGCTGCCCCCAAAGACTTGCCTGAGCCCCACTGAGAAAGCCTGAAGGTAAGAAAAAGTGAAGCTGAGAACAACAGTGCACCCTATAGTCCCAGCTACCCAGGAGGCTGAAGCAGGAGGATCACCTGAGCCCAGGAGTTCAAGGCAAGTCTACACAGTATGCAAAACCGAATTGAAAGGGCCGGTAGCGGGAGAGGGAAAGAAAGAGGATATCTATCTGCCTTTTCACTGGGAACTAAGCATTGGTGCTTCAGGCCTGCCGGAAACATCGACTGAGGCTGACATACAGAACAGAGGGGGCTGAGGAAATGTCATCTGGCAAACCAGACGCCTGGGAGGCAGGAGTACCCAAAGCCACATTCCACACCCTCCCCGACCTGGGCAGAGGAGAGCTCCTGCACCAGCCACAGAGAAGTGAGCTAATTTTTCCCCAAAGGGCAGAGAAACACCAAAGATAAAGCACTGGCGCTTGCCTGGCTCCTCTGAACAGGGCCACGCGGAGGGGCAGATGGCCCTGAGGCAAGAGGAGGAGAAGCAGCGGCTCTCCTGCTTCTGATTTGCAGGACAGATGAGTCTGCTGGGTAGTGGAAGCTCACGGGAGGGGTTTGAAGGACAGAGACAGGACACGGTGGAGGGGTGGAAATGCCCTCAGGATGGCATTTCCAGGCCTTGCCAAGCGGATCCTGCTACTAGATGTTGCCCTCAAGTCTCAGGCACATGGCCTGAGCCACAGCTTCAGTCAGCCCTTTTACATGTAGCACTCAGTTTGATGGAGAGAATTGTATTTCAAGAGAACCAGAAGAGGCTTTTTACACAGTGCCAGAGCTGGAGACGGAGGCAGGGCTCACACTTTCGAGGTGAGGGCTCTACCACAAACCTACCCTCTCCCCAGAAGCATTTTACAGGAAAATGGTTACACAACCCCTGACAGATTGGATGCAGGAATGTTCAAGAACATCAGATTCTGCACTGGCAGTCAACCGGGTGGGTGGAAGACAGCTGTAAAAATCTTAATCCCAGTACAGTTTATCAAGAACACTACTAAAGCATTTGATTACCTGGAATGTTAATCTTTCTTCAAAGTGGTTAAATATTACATCATTAAAAAGATCCTATTCTAGAACAGGTTAGAATTTTATTTTATTAATTAACACCAGGAGCCTGCACTGTTTCTCTCGAGGGCCAGACTGAAATGGGTATCTGAGACCCTGCAGGTCACACCCCACGTCACCAGCTGCTGCTGCTTCTCAAGTCTCCAACCACCAGCAGCACCTGGACACAGGCGGACGTTTGAGCACTCTGTTCCATATCATGAAATATCCTGGATATTGCTCTATTCATTTTCCTTCCATTTCAGAAATGATTTGTAGCTATTTATGTCAGCTGAGTAAGTTCTATTTATTAATTTTATCCATGAGTTGGGAGAGGTAAGTGAGCTGCTATATAAAGCCTTATGATAATTCCTGGTAGTAAACATGAATTAGCTATTACTTTATTAATAACAAAGTGTCCAATGTGCTATGAGATGAAAATACAACCTCATTTCTATTTCTTCTGAAAAGTTATCCCAATTTTCAGTTATATAGGAAATTACCTAACTGTTAAAAAATTTTTCTCCTAAATTTTAAAGCACATACTTAGGCTGGATCATAAATGTCCTGGAATGCAATGCCAAGCAATTAGAAAACAAACAAACAAACCCAATGAATTAAAAAAAATAAATGGTAAGCATACAGATTTGGGGGCCAGAGCCCGGTTCCGGTCTCAGAATGAGTCCATTCTCTCACTGGCCTCGGGAAGAGATCTCTCAGCACCAGTAAAGGGCTCCCACCCCGAAGGGCAGTGTGACAACTAGAACAACTACAAATGCGATTACAATATACAAAATACAATACACAATTATGCAATCTACAGGCCTCTGTAGTTCTAAGCAATATCGCCATTTCTTCAGTTGGAGAGTAGTAGTGGAAACAGCTGAGTGAACTGTAATCGGATTTGGAGTTGTTCTGGTTTACGATGCTGGGGATGGAACCGAGGGCCTCACAGGCTGGGCAATAAGTACCCTTCCATTGAGCTACACCCCTCGCTCCAAACCTGCATTTTAACAGGGCTGTTGCCGTGGTCAGAAGAAGAGAGGAGGAGTCAACAAGAGAAACCTATAACCAGTGAGCACGTGAAAACAGGGGCACCAGGAGTCAAGAGGACAGAAGTGATTCAAGAGCTTATGGGAAGCGGAATCCACAGGGCAGTGTCCTTGTGAGACGTGAGGGTCAGAAACCCTGACCTGATGACGTCAGGCTTTTAGAACGAGGGTGCAGGAGGCAGCAGTGTCAGCACCAGGATGGAAAAGACAACAGGCCTGACATGAGGAGACGTGATTACAACACACGTGCAATGTAAGCCTTGTAACGCAGAAAGATGTTGACTCTGGTTCTAAAGTACAAGCCTGGGGTGGCTGACCACTGTTTTATTAAAGGGCATGAGAAATGGGCTGTAGAACAGTGTTTACATAATGAACACACTGTAATCAATAAATTTAAACTTGACTCTGAAAGTCAGTTTTAAAAACAAGGAGGAAAAAGATGGTACATATCTGTAATTGCAGCCCTTGGAAGGCTGAGACAGGAGGATCACCAGTTCCTGGCCAGCTTGAACTGCCTAGGAAGATCAAAAACAAAGGACAAGATAATAAAGAAAAAATTCCTCCCAATATTTCTATGAAAAAGACCTTAGTTGGCTTTATTTGTAATTCTACAATCGGGCAACACTGCATTCCATAAAATAAAACTAGAGTTTCCATGGGCTGAGTAAAGCTTTAGAGACAGAAAAGGGCCAAACTAGGACTTAAAAAAAAAAAAAGGTCAAAGTTCCTTTCTGTAAGGTGGGCACAGGCAGTAGGAAAGACGGTTGACTGGATGATGTTGGGTTACAATGGGTTTCTCCTTTTTGCGGTGGAAACTTCAGTATCGTGCCAATTCCAATTGCTCTGTTTTGGAAATCTGTCTATCAGCTCTCATCTAACTGCTCAGACAGCCGACAAACAGCTTAGTTCAGTTGAATGATATGGGTTGTTAGCCCTGGTGATTCCATTTTGGTTTTTACACTGGTCTGCTGGATCCCAGTGACAGTACTTAGTTCAAATCAATGGCCTCCGTATTTAAGTTTTTGTTAAGAAGTCTCTGGGCATAGATTTCTTTTCTTTTTTTGTTCATTTTGCAGTGTTAGGGTTCAAGCCCAGAGCCTCACACACCCTAGGCAAATGCTACATCTCAAGCTACAACTCCAGCCCAGAAACACATTTCTTGCCTATGACTTTTACTTTCTTTTTACAACAAACAGTTCATAAAAATAAGCCAAGAAAGGGGCCAGGGAGTTAGCTCAGTGGTTCTGGCATCTGTCTTGCAAGCCCAAGGACCCGGGTTCGATCCCCGGTAACACACCATACTGGGTGTGCAGACTCATACGCGGCAGCAATCGGAACCACATACCACAGTGCCGGGCGTGGTGGCTCACGCCTGTAATCCCAGCACTCGGGAGGCAGAGGCAGGAGGATTGCTGTGATGTGAGTTTGAGGCTGAGCTGAGTGCCAGCCTGAACCACAAAGTGAGACCTTGTCTCATAAAACCTAAAAAAAAAAAAAAAAAAAAAAAAAAGCCAAGAAATAACTACTCTTCAAATGTAACAAGCATACACCCACAATACAGACCTTTGATTCTTAGTAATTTGCAAAGAAAGGGAAATCCACCACAGTACAGAACACAACAGGCAGGAAAGCCAGGCCTCGTGTTCCTGTTTGCTCAGAAAGGCCTCCAAGACACCAGGGGAAGCAGTGTTTAAATTACATGCATTGTGGGCCGGGGAGTTAGCTCAGTAGTTCCGGCGCCTGTCTTACAAGCGCAAGGACCTGAGTTCGATCCTCGGTAACCACATACAATACTGGGCATGGAGACTCACGCCCAGCAGCAACCAGTACCACATACCACAGTGCCAGGCGTGGTGGCTCACGCCTGTAATCCCAGCACTCGGGAGGCAGAGGCAGGAGGATTGCTGTGATGTGAGTTGGAGGCTGAGCTCAGGGCCAGCCTGAACCACAAAGTGAGACCCTGTCTCAAAAAACCTTAAAAAAAAAAAGTTGCGTGCATTCTGAATTTCTTGATAAATATGAACAGAAACTTTGCAAGGGATTAAATGATGTGTGTGGAGACTGGTACTCAGAGAACAAGCCGGGACTTCTGAAAGGACTTTCAAATGAAGTTGCCAGGTTCCTGTGGTGAATCAATCCTTCAAACAATTCATTTGCATATCTGCCCATACAAATATCTGTTGAATGCTTCCCTACTAGACAGGTCTGGAGCTCAGGAGAGAAACAGAGGAGACCTAAATATGGAAGTATTCCTTCATGAAGCTACGAGATTGAGTGATAGCGTGCCAGAGATTTGGCTCAGTGGTGCTGGCATCTGCCCAGCAAGTGCAAGGTCCCGAGTTCGATCCTCGGGAACCATATACCACAATGCTAAGCATGGTGGCTCATGCCTATAATCCCATCACTCAGGAGGCAGAGGCAGGAGGACTGCCAAAAGTTCGAGGATAGCTTGGACTACATAGTTCAGGGTCAGCCTCAACTACAAGGCAAGACCCTGTCGCAAAACAAAATAAAACAAGACTAAGTGAAGTCACCTAGCGAAATGAGATGGACCAAAGATCTGAGAGCTGAGTCCTAAAACACTGACATGATCCGGTATTGGGGAGAACAGAAACCTCATTCAGATGAGACCCGAGAAGGAAGGGCCTTGAGTGGTGCTCCAGATATCAAAAGTCTGGAATTTAAAAGGGATCTAGATGTGGGTGCTACTGGCCTGCCAGGTGAAATTCCTAGGCCAGGGGTCCTCCAAGTGAGGTGCACCCATTCTTGGAGGAACAGACATCTGCTCTCCTCAATGGCTACACTCATTTACATCCCCAACAAGGAAAAGAGTTCCCCTGCCGAGGACTCTGTGGTGACAGTTCTTACCAGGCACTTTCTTGTCCTGGCCTTCTCAGACTCTATTTGTCAGGGTTTGATACAAGCAATTCCATTTTGATTCTGATTATCTTTCAAGTACTCTCATATTGTCAGCCTTTTTCACTGTGTTGACTTCTGTCCCAGCGGTACAAAAGCAATGATGACCAATCCACACCAGTCATCAAAGTGCCCTGCATTGCGACAAAGACTCCAGTTTGCTTTAGGAATGCCCTTGATAACGCAATCGGACATATATGGATATACTTCCTTCCTTCCCTCTCTTTTATTCTTTCTTTCTTTTTAGAGACAAGGTCTTGATATGTAGTTGAGGCTGCCTCTGAACCCACTGAGTAGCCCAGGCTGGCCTCAAACTCTCAACTCCCAAGTGCTAGGATTACAGCTTGCTCTACCACGCTTGACTATAGTGAAGCAGTGTGATGCCGATTCCATTAAGCCTTAACCTGTGGGTCAAGCCCTTTTGGCTATCTCCATGAGTATGGAGCTCGCCTGCAGCCCAGGGAAGCACCGTGGCTGTCACCTGCGAGCATCTGTGTATGTTGCTCTCACAGCTGATCTTGATGTGTTTTTCGATGGGACACCATCTTGTCTTGCAAGAACAAAGCACAAAGACTATTCAAGTTTGAGTATTTGACAAATATTTTCTTACAAAATGAATAAAATGAGCCTGTACTTCAAGTTAAACAACTAACTGTATCCACTGTCAATGACAAAATTTCTAAGCTGGAGTATGGCTCAGCGCTAGAGGTGTGCTTAAGTAGGTGGAAGGCCCTCACTTCAACTATCAGCACCAAACAAATAAAAATGTTAAATTTTCAAGCAAATATTAATTAGAAACTTTTATCCACCTCTGTGAGCATGACAGCTTTTCAAGACTTTTTTGATGAGCTTGGTGATACTGATGACTGCAGGGCTTTTTTACATTGTAACAAAACTTATTAACATCTGCATAATTCAGTGAATCATTATTTTCCAAATGAGAAATGAAGGATGCAATAAAACCACTCATGGGTAAACATCCATTTCAGCTGGAACATTCTCATATAATGAAGTAAGAAAAGATGTAACACAGTATGAAAGTTCACTAATAGAGCTTAAGATTTTACACTGCAACTAATCTTTGAAACCACTTTTTAAGTCCTGATACAATATCAAAGAAAAAGATCCACAATTATCTGGCACTTTAAAAATTTCTCCTTCTTCACAACTAAACATCTGCCTGCGGCTCAATTTTCTGAAAACAGCAAAGACAGCAGTACAAGGGAATCCTCTTTCCTCACGTCAAGTGGTACAAAGTTGTATGAAACACATAAAATAATATGCCTCTTACTAAATTTTATTATGAAAACGTTCTTTTTCCATAAATGTCTTATTCTTGTTAACATACTATAATGACCTTCTAACTGATATTTTAAAAAACTGTTTTATGGTACCAGAGATTGAACTTAGCACCTTGCGCTTGCCAGGTAGGCACAGAACCATTAAGCTACATCCCCAACTCTACTGGTATTTTTATATGGATACTTTTGTAAAACTTGTGTTTCATTTCCAATATAATATTTTTAATTGACTTTCTTGGTACATTTTACATACACATTATGATCACAGTCGACATTGAGAATTTCTACCAGTACATCACACGACTTCTCACTTTTTCCCATTCCCCTGCCCCCTCACAGCGCCCGCCCCCTATATACATAAGCTTTGTTTCCTTTTTTACCATCAAATTTTTTCTTTCCCTTCTTTACTTACTCCAATACAATACTACAAAGACCAAATGTTAGAAGGGATGGGGCCAGCAAAAGGGTATGACAAGAGCAGGGGACCAGGAGACACAAGCATTTGAACCTGAGCTGAAGAGGAACAGCTTATAAAGACAATTTTGAAAAGGTTTGAGGACTTACAAAAGCAAAGAAAGGAAGTGGCGGCCTGGAGGGCTCCCTCCTTGAAACCCCGAACTGCTATTGCAAGCGGAGTAGGGAGGAAAT